>JAUTBT010084121.1:0-12558 GCA_032361225.1 Lepetodrilus schrolli | reverse complement strand
GCAGGTTTCCTCCTGTCCTAAACTGACAAGTCATGATATAAGTGAAAGAATCTTGAAAGCGACTCTAAACCCCAATTTAAAAAAATATATTTAAAAAAAATAGTATTTGTCATTGTATGGGGCTTCTCTAGTTGGGCTGAATAGGTATACAAGTATGAATATGGTTAATGAAGATGGGATGGTCATTAATTAACCTCGAGAGAGTGGGAGACCTGTTTGTGCTGATAGTCAGCCTGGCCAAATCTTTGATTCCAGTAATAATTGCTTTATTCCATCATCCACTATGTCCACAGTTAATAGGAGCAGAAAAGTGATTGTTGCTTTCTTGTCTGACCAGAGTCGATTTGAAGACCTGGGTATTGTTTCTCCACGTTCTCGTATCCACTATGATACCATAGTGTTCTCGTAAATGTATGATCATAAGTGGCCAGTCGCCATGTATAACAGATCACACACAGAGTGTCGGTCAAGTAGTAGACATGAGAGCTTCGTGACACGATACCCTGTTCTGACCATTGCTTTCCATGTAGATTATGTTTTCCATGGAGACTGTTGTTTTCTATGCAAACTTTTGCTTTTATGTTGTGTTCTGTTACCGATGCTCGTTATATATATGGCTATATCTGGAGGAATTGCGGGAATATTCGAGTGTGTTTTAGAAGTAAGTATCAAAATAGAAAGTATAAGTATCTGAGGTATTGTATTTCCTCAAAGTTTTACCCAAAATTTGTTTTTAAATTACAAAATTCAAAAATATATTTGAAATACACCCTCTAGTATTATGTCATGACTCAGGCCTTAGTAATGTGTATGCATAACTTATTTATGTCAATTCTAATTTTCAAGAAGGAAAATACGTTTTCCAGTTAATGCAATGTTATTGTTATTAATTCAAAGCATATCAATTCTTAATACAATAACTGGGTTGCTGTGATTTATATTTTAAATGATTAGTTATATTTTTTTTAAGTGCTTTAATATGTCACGGTTGACTTTCAGTCATAACAAGCATACACACAATGTAGAAGTAAATCCAACATTCTCGAAATTAATTAGATCATTTCCAGAATGCCATTATGATGAAATCCTCAGTGGAAGCTATTGCCATTACCAATTCTACATGCAACATCTCACTGAGGTGGGCTTCCACATAATGATGTAATTTTCCATTAGGAAATTATATGTAAACAGATTTATCTCTGGAAGTGGGTCCAAAATAACCATTAGGAATGTGTCTGTGATTGACCTTTAAGACCCTAATGACTGACTATCAGTTCTTCTGTAATAAGGTAGAGGGTATTGCTGTCTGTCCCCCACCACCTCATTCTATGTCCTCATCCTTGGGGAGTTCCTTGCTTTTACTATGGAATATATTCTGCCCTATTGGTTTTCCACTGACCTGAACAATCATAATGCTATAACACTACCCTTTTGCCTATTGTGTGATAAAAACTTAGTGCTCCATTATATGAATGCCGTTTGTTTTAGCAGTGGAGGCTCGCATGGTAAAAGCTTTCCCTTGCGTAGGGCTGATCACGTCTTCAGCCAAAGGTTCATTGGTTCAATATGGTACCTTTACAACATTGATATGGGTGATAGCATTAATTATTTCAAAGGTCAGTATGGTAGTAATGTTCGGATAATTATCCTTTTGCCTAATGGATTAAAAACTATAAAACACTGCTCTAGTTGTCTCCTGAGGGAACGGGGGTTAAGGAAATGTTTCTCATAGACATTTGTAATACATGTTCAATGTTCCATTTGAAATTTGCCTTTAATGTAATCAGTTGTAAGCACTGAAGCATAAGGGAACTACAGATGTCTCCAGCAAGGCGATGGTTAAGTTATTCATGGTCCGAGATTACGAAGGTTTTGTTCACAAATCCCCATGTAAAATTTGAGCCTGAGCATGAAATCGAACTCAAAAGGTTTCATAATCTCAGAGCCTGATCTTCCCAAATCTTTGACTATAATGTTGCATCTCTGAGAGCAAATGGAAGAAACCTATCAGTACATCTGCACAACATGTTTTAAATATCACTAAATGTTCATCAATTCTTGCACAGATGCACACAGATTCCTCCGTCACACACAATGTAGCCATTGATCCTTTCAGTTGATCTTCTTCATTTGGGGACATTAAATAATAACATGTTTCATCATTCCCTCTGCATGGTTTCTGTTGCATATCCTCTGTCGATGTGAACAAATGTTCCCGCAGAGATTTGTGGGTCGATCTCGGCAATTATCTGATACCGCATCAGCACCCTTACGACATTTTTTTGTCAATTTTACAAATTTAATCAGTTTGAAATGTTGAAGGGGAAAAAATGTAAAAAAAAGTGTAATTTATGGAAGTATTTGTAGAGATGTCCTGATTGTTTATACGTCTTGTAGATGGTAACAGAAAGTGATTTCAATAAAAGTCTCAGCATGATGACGTGTTAGAGCTAGGATAAACAATGAGACATTCAGAACAGATGCAGTGAGCATCATCAGAGAAATGCAAGGAAAGCAAGGTCTGCAGTTTGTTCAGTGAAGGCTAAGGATGCCTCTGTTCCTCATAAAAAGATCGCCATGTGAATACCATGAAAGGATGATGTTATGGAAATCCATTTGTTTTTTCTCGTTTCTTA
This sequence comes from Lepetodrilus schrolli, assembly GCA_032361225.1. NCBI lineage: Eukaryota > Metazoa > Mollusca > Gastropoda > Lepetellida > Lepetodrilidae > Lepetodrilus > Lepetodrilus schrolli. The sequence goes on along the minus strand of JAUTBT010084121.1, from coordinate 9,922 downwards.
TTTTCTTTTCTTTTATTATTTTCTTTTTATGACTTCACCTCAATTTGTTGTTCAGCGTTCATAAATTAATTAATGGTTGGCAAATATTTCGTGGGGAAACTTTCTACCTTTTTCGAAACTTGGTGTGAGGAATCTTGTGTCATTTTTCTTCCAATGTGTCTGCAAGGTTTTGAAGAGTACCTGGATCCTGATATTTGTAAATTATTCAATTTGTAAATTATTCAATTTGTAAATTATTCAATTTGTAAATTATTCAATTTGTAAATTATTCAATATATAAATTCTATAAATCTAAATGTATACGCCCCAAAAAGACTACTGGCCCTTTCTTAATTATGTTGAGTATCTATAATCAATGTATTTTATTGTAGCAAATGTAATGGACATGATAGTGTAGTAACTAGCACAGTGGACTACAACCTTAAAGGTTTAAGTTTGAATCTTGATTGGATGCCTAGCTGTAGGAAATCTGTACATCTGTGTTTTATATTCAGGGGAAAATTGAGACACAATGGTCCTAGTGTACTATTATTATCCTTGATCTATCTGTACCAGCTATTATGGGTTCTCATCCCACAATAAGCAGACCAGTGTGATATTGTTTGTTTTTATACCCCAAGTTACAGCAGTTGTGTTACATCTGTGGCTGCTTCTTCGTATTCCTATATTATCAAATTTTCATTTTCTTTTCAGCTTCGGCCTCGTGAAGAAGCCCGTATACATCAACGTCGTCCGCGACCCATTAGATAGACTTATATCCTACTACTATTTCGTCAGATACGGCGATGACTTCCGACCTTCTTTGAAAAGGAGGAAAGCTGGAAATAAGGAGGTACGTCTTTATTAGCTTGATCCGCCATCAATGAGTCGTTATATAAGAGATACCATGTGTAAGTACCAAAGAACTTTCTAATATGATTACGTTGATCTAGTGTTTTCATGTGCTGGTTGATATTAGTCTGATGGAAAGCCCTACCCATAAAGCATGCACGCTTTGAAGATGTTTTATTGCTTATTAACATGCCATATTTCAATTACGTAGAAAGTTGGCGATCTGTGAAAGAATGTCGCGAAGGGTCACCGATAAATCCATTGTAGCTATCATAACATGGAAGACATGTATTGCAGCTGTGGTTTACAAGAAGTTAACCATATTTTAAACTGTAAATAGAATATAGATATCATTCCTTTCAACCTTGAATGATCACTCATATTTGGAGAGAGAAAAAAATACGGTTGTAATATTTCCATATGTTTTCTATTATTCCTGAAAATTTATTCAGGCTTAATCATATTTTGTATATTTCCATATATTTTTTTTCCAAGCATTCCTAAAAATGTATCATATTTAACAGTTTTTCTAATTATGAATACCATCTTCAGATATATCCATTCTACAATCCCTCAGATTATTCTGACTTTGAGCCGACTAGTTCTCTTTATACCCATTTTATTCTGAATGCCAAGCAGGGGAACAACAAGTACAGTCAACCCTCGGTATACTGCTACTAAAAAATGGGGTCCACGGTTTTCCGCGCGGTTTAACCGAATCCGAATCCGCGATGTAATGAAGGGCGTTATGTTGGGGGTTCACTGTACCACCATATCTTAGATATGACACAGCTAGGCATCAAGCTACCAGCATTCAGGTACTCCAGACTGACACCCTTAACCACTGTGCCACCATCGCAGCTTACATGTAGGTGGTCCCCCTGATATATTACCACTCAGCTGTTCATACCCATGAGCATTGTAGGATCTTATCACCAGTCATACCTGCAGCTACAAAAATTTACAATCCTGGACTAAGTTTAGAGCATTTTACTACAGGAATGTGTAACGAGGGGTGACAAGAAATGCTAATTGGCCCTGCTTGATGAGCTGCAAGATGCCATCTCATGTTGTTACTCCTTCAATGCGATTGATTTCCATAGACCTTGTGTCTGAGAGATGTTGCTGCTTTTTGCAGCAAGTGACTTTGCTAATTACTACTTTTAGGTAAATTCCAACGTTTTTCAAGGTTAACTGGGATATATGTGTTTAGTAATGACTGAGTGATATGGGTTTTATCCCATTTTTTCCTTGGTGTTTAAGTGATTTCACGGTAACGTGTTACTGGTAGGAGGAGTATTCACATTTGTGTTAACAGTAAGTCAATGTATCCAAGACTGATGCAAGTAGATCATTGGTAATAACTGGACACCAGGCATACAGACATGGTATCCACATCTCTAATACATGCTATTGATAATTTGACACTGGAGAAGGTACCATTGACACACTACCTTCTGAGTTATCCTGGCCATGTCTCTTCTAAAGGACAGAATTATACATATAATACTTTTCTTTTACTAGTATTATAGAATTGTTATATCAAGGATTGAATACACATTTTGTACAAAATGACTTTCTGCATAACTATGTTCCTTTGTGTGATACCCATTAGATATCAAATATGGAGGTATATATTCCTATAAATAGTAATTACTGTAATTTATGCTAATTACATAAGGTGCCAAGTGATCATTTATTTCAAAATTGACAAACTTGAAACCAATTTTTACTCGGAAGTCTGAAAAGTACACATTGCACCTTGTTGCACTGAAATGTTAATGTACAGTACACATGGTGATATCACATGTTCCACATCATGTTGTATTACAGTATGTAATGATTGTATAATTGCTTAGGATAGTCTCATTTGAACTTAACTGATAATTTCTTTGATGTAAATTATTGACCGATAATTCTTCAATTTGCAATTATAGTTTCAGAATCACTTTTAATCATGAACAGATGGGCTATGCAAATACAAGTGTTCAATGTCAAGTTATTGTATTAAAAAATTGCGAAAATTGCGACATTATTACAGATTCCTTCTTTGATCTTGTACCCTGAAGTGATTGCAGTCAGATAAATCAAATCTGGGACTAGAACAAAAATTCCTCCCATGTAGCATAATAAGGCAATGGGGGCTTGTTTTTGGAAAATGGGAATTAGTTTCTGCTTAGCTACTGCTTTGATTTCCCGAGCAGATTGTGTCTCTCTGGATCATCCTTTTTTCCCTTCTAGAACTGTTTATGTTTACTAAAAAAGAGGCTTTTGAGGAGTGTAAATAGGTAAGCTGTTTCATAGGATTACATAGGAAAATGGCATGCAGTGCCCTGTCTTGTTATGAATGATAGCAATTCATGTGACCCTATCTCAAGATGATACTTTTTCCTGAAATATGGTCTTGCTATGTATACTACTACTACTACTACAACTACTAATACTAATACTAATAATACTACTACTAATAATAATAATAATAATAATGCATTTATAGAGCGCCAATATTTTCCAACATATGCTTCTGCTCAGTGACACTTTAACAGAACAAATAAGAATAGTAATTATAATAATAATAATAGGATTCTTATATAGCACATGATTCAATGCATAATGCATGTTAGTAATTCAGCTGACCCTATGCTAGATGATGCTATTTCCGGAAATATAGTCTTACCTTTATAACAGTCTCATCAGAAAGTATTCCTAGCATGTGAATGTCCAATAAAAAAAATCTTATTCCTTTTGTTCTACTCCACAAATTGGATATACATCTCATAGTTTATTTCATGTTTTTATTGGCCATCTACCTACTCATGGTTACAGTAATCCATAGTCATTCAGTACAGCCCTATAACTTATGTCACAAAATGTTTCTTAAAGAGAATATGTTACGTGAAGCAAATACATATCACTGACGTAGATATAGGATAGGAGACCATGAAACCATAGCAAAAGTCAACGTCCTTAAGCTCTCTATATGCCATTAAAGTACTCTAGATTGTTATATAGTCTAACTGTCAACTAGATTTATGTATCCAGGCAATGGTATTCTGAGCTAGAGGTAATGTACACTCGACCATGACCTCTGAATCTGTCATTTTAGGCCCAGACAGACTTCTTCATTTCCCTCCCTTGTCAGAACCTGATACAGAGGTTAGCTTTCACCAGTCTGTGGGTCGGTGTCATTTTGAAATCAATAGCTAATCAAAAGTCAGGTCTTGGATTAACCTTGCTTGACCCAGCCACCAATCCATGCTGCCCTTACCAGAGTAATCAGCCGACCCCTTCCCTCTTAGCTAGCCACTCTGTCATTGGCTGGTTATTGATGTCTACTGGATTAGCCAATGATATTGCTTATTAGGTTCCCTAATTGCAGGAGCAGCAGGCAATGGCGGCCATTTTGATTGACAGTGGGGCAACAGAACTCCTGATAGACTTATCAAGGAGGAGAAGAAAACACTCACCTCTTAACAGTGTCTTGCTTGTTGTTTGCTTTGTGCTGATATGGGGAATTAGTTTGGACTGGAAAAACAAGAAGTGGTTGTCTTAGATGGTTGAAATATGTCTGGAAACAGATAAAATAGGTTGGATAAGAGTATCCATAGGATGAATGGGGAGACCACTCTCACGTACTCACCCCTCAATTCTGTGCAAAATCCCACTTTTACATCATTGTTCTTAATACTGTAACAAAGGAAACATTGATATGTATTTCGTCTCCTTCAAGGTACTAATTCCCAACATAGACGGGAAACTTTCAATGTAAAATAAAAGCATAAATATCTAAGGGTAATGATAACGGCAATATTTGGGAGTCTTTCAATGAGCAGCATAAATGTACAAATGCCTATGGTATTTGCATCAAGTATGACAACAACAATTATGGGGTTCCTCTCGTCACCAGTTCACATTCTCTACAAGTTGATAGAATTCATTGACTGAAATTGAAATGCTACTTCAGATATAAAATTTTATCATCTTTGAAAAGCACAATTTCATAATGATATTGATGAAATATCCAAATAATTATATGGTGCAAGAGACGAAGCCTGTTCTTCGTAATCCCATGGATTCCTCGGAGAGTTTAAGCATTTGAAGCCAACTGAAAGGGATCCCAGTAGTTGCAATGTGATGAATATTATAGTTACCGTGTTGAGACGACTGACTTCACTTAGCGGTGATCAATTTTGAATTAATGAAAAAGGATCAACAGCCAAAATTGATGGCATATTTTGTTGATTGAACAACTCAATTAATGGCAGCAAAGTAGCTTTAATTAAATTTTGTTGAATTTCATTAGTTACTCGACATGTTGAGAAAACAATATTGAAATTGATCGAGATGGTTTTATGCATGTCTGAAAAGTCCTCATGGAGTTATCCCAGCATTGAATAATTGTTTACAACACGCTGCTATAATTAAGAAGAACAAGCTTTTTCTTTTGTAAATTTCAATTTTCTTTTGACTGGGTTGTAAATATATTTATGAAAACAAAATTAATAGAATAGGACAAAGAAGTCAACCTAGTCATGATCCAGAACGTGAGTTGATCAGATCGTGTTTCGCAGTTTTGGCAACATTTTATGTTAATAAGTTACCTAAGCTGATACTGTACAATTGTAGGAAGACTGAGGAAAGACATGCGAATAAGGGTAATTGGATGGTGTACAAAATGCTGATGCCATAAGTGACCACTGCTATCATTGTTGCCAGTGGGTGTTGTCATTTGATAGTTACAAATGCTGGTGGCAGGTTCATAAACCATTTGAATATCCACAGGCATTGTAAGACTTGCGATAATTGCAGAGATAATATTTCTTTGTCAAACTAGTCCCTTGAATAACAAAAAAAAATACTAAACAATATGTATGATTCCCACACAAACTTGTTGCAGCACATTCCTAGAACTTGGTGTTCTGACCCTGTATATCGCATCGAGATTACTCAGATTAAGTGTCTGAGGCATACTATTAATTTTCCAGTCATGGGGTTTGGTCAAATGAACATTACTCACTCACGAGTGGTTTCATTTATGTATTATCCGTTGGAGCAGCGATCATATTCCTAAACTAAGTAGTGATATTACAACTTTACCTGGTAGACAGTGTTCCTGCTGGAAGAATAATAATACCGGTAGATGCCTAAGATAGCTGTACCTGTGATTAATTCAGCAGAAACTGATACTGCAAATATACAAGGGAGATTACTGTGCATAATGTGGTTGCTTTACCGCACAAAACACTTGATAAAGCATTCTATTTGCCCTCTATGAAAACACACAAAGCAGATTTCAGAATGAATTTTTGAATACTGGCATTTACATTCAACCTTTTACCTGCTGTACATGGATGGCATTTTCAGTTGCCTCCAGTATAGGGTTAATCATTACTATAAATTTAACTATAAATTTAACCTAAAAATTGTCATTGATTCTACTTTCTGTTATAGACATTTGACGAGTGTGTAGCACGAGATGGTGAAGACTGCGATCCTGAAAACCTCTGGCTGCAAATTCCATTTTTCTGTGGCCAGAATGCAGAATGCTGGTGAGTTTCTATGAATTGAAAATCGTATGACCTCATTTGTCATCAATAATTAGTGATATTTATATTGAAATATCCCACAATTGTACATTGTTTGCTTTTAGTGTTCATTTAGAGATGTAATGAATACTATTGAACTTAAAAATTGCAATGGAAATATAAGAAATTGCTCTCACTATTTAATTTCAGTGAATTTTAGTATTCCAATTATGGTCCTTCATAATATAATTTTGAAATAAAAAGCTAAAATATTCACCAATTTTATTTCCACAATGTGACAGACCATGTCCATTATATTTGGTGATCAAAGCCTCCTGAAATTGCCACAACTGAGCGTTCTTATGTATTGCATGATTGAATCAAAAGGACTCGATTCATTCAAATTAATTCCCTAATCTGATGGAAATTCCGGCAATATGTGCCTATGGAGAAACGCAATTTCTGGAGCCAGCCTTGGCTGAAGCCTGTTAACAATGTCACGACAGAACCAATATTTTACCAGTGTTCTGGTCGGTGAGTTAGACTACTCAACTAGTAACAGAGAGAGTCTGTCATGAAAGTCAGGTGCAGCATTGCGTATATGTCCGACTGACATTATAACTTGATAGTCCCTTCGCAATAGGGTGCTGCAAACAGGAAGTAGATGACGCTATTCTCCTATTAATCATGGTGACTCACACCTTCGGAGTTGTACTTGATGACTACTGCGAACGTAAAGCCAAACTTAATGCCACGTGGATATTGTCATTTATTGCCGTGTCGTTGAAATGCATTCTAATGCAATTTGTCTCTTCTCTCTGTCACCTCCTTGTCAAAATGGACTCCTTTATGAAAAAAGAAGATGCACCAGGGTTATCAATTTTGTGGAGGTCATTTGGACATAAAATTTGGTTCAGAACTCATTGCAGTGTTAGGACAGAGTGTGGAGCTAGAGGGACACTACATCTGCATTTCATGAAAACGTTGTACTATAGTCCTAGCATAAATCATGGTGTACATCATAGTTCTTTTTTTCTATAGTAGGAAATTATGTAAGGCTTGATTTATGCTAGGACTACTGGTGAAAGCATTGTTTTTTTTAAATGCAGGCCTGGTGTAGTCATCGTTCTTGACAGGATGCCTATTACTACTGACATTACAGGGGACAGGAGGTAGTGCAGTGCTAGAATGTTTGGACTTCGGAGCTAAAGGTCCCGAGTTTAAATCCCGTCCCGGGAGCCCAGCATCATTGTTCGCAATAGTTACCTTTCCGACGCAATATTGATATCATCCTTGGTCTGTCAGTTCAATCTTGAAAGCGACTCTAAACCCCAATTTAAAACAAAACAAAACTGAACATTACAGGAATCGATTCCAGTTTTGTATTGCAGTAACAATATCCCATAGTAAACCCCACTACATGTTAACCATTTAAAAAAATTTTTTTTAATGATTCATTATTAAAACTGCAGAAGTGATGTTAGATCATTATCAAGCTACTTTCATTAAGCTCAAACACTGACTGAAGATACTCCCCCAAAACTGTATTTTATTTCAATAACAATTTAGACATTTTCAATGAGCTATCACTCATGGAAATCACTTCTTAACACCAGAGTCCTAGTCAATGACAGGACACGCGTCATAAAACACAAAATCTCCTTAACTAATGCAAACACGTTTTTTTTCCCCACCTCAATTAACCCGACCTGAACGCTTTTTACTGGAATTTTATTAGTCTGCATATACATATCGATTAATAATATCTTGGTCAGAAAAGTGGCGACAACCGGTCCCAAATGTAATAGTCCCCCCCTCCCCCCCAACTTTTCTACTTCTAATACGTAGGGCCTTTGTTTGACCAGTAATGTAATGATATATATCTACAGGAGAGATGCAAAGTAAATAGTCTGCCTAGTCTAACTAGATGTGTGCTAATCTGCTGATTGGCTAGCTTCAATGTATACATTGCATCCTTGGGGAGAAATTCTAATCACAGAGTAGCTCCTCCAATCCACCAGAACTGTAGTATACAACCATTAATTGGATAGTTCAACACAGGCTTGCATTAAGCAGGGTGTCATCTTGGTGTTATGACTGTGGCTGGACCATTTATAGCTTAATTAAATATGACTTCAAATATTCATTATTGGCAAAACTATATTCAAAGAAAATAATACCAAAAAAAATTTAATTGATTTATATATTAGATGGTATATTTTTGCATTGCTGTTTTAAGAACTATATTCCCCCCAAAATAATATATTTGATGGTATCTTCTGGCATTACAGCTTTAATCATGCTGATCAATATGGTTGGTCAATATATTGATGCCAAAGATATGAAATACTGTTATGTGAGTAGATATTGTATAAAATGATTGATGAAAAGTTGTGAGTATGTTTCACTGATTCTGTACAATAAATAATCAAATAAGAAGACAGTTTATGTATTGGGTAAAAGTCCTCTGGTGTTATCCGAACTTGGCTCCAAAATAAATCTCTCACATCCACAATAGTGTTTTGTACTCAAATGTAAAATGTTGTTAAAGAAAATGTCAGAAATATTATTTTTTGAGGTAAATACTCGCTTTTAAGAAATATAAGATTACAATCTTCATTGAATTTTCTTTAATAGATTACATATAAAGTTTAATTGGTAACTTGCATCTCCATTGATTTTGATGTCAGTGTGTATTTGTGTGCAAAGAACATACTTAATAATGAAGGCGCACTGAATGGTATTTAGCTATTAAATGTTAATAGCTTCAAAAGACATTAGAATTTTATTTTTATATTTTCAATAATGTAGATGCAAGTTTTATTGCCTACAATCTCATAAGCAATAGCCTTCAAATGATAAAGCCCTTTAGTAATGAAATTACTCTAGATTTATCCCTTCTCTTATTTTGTTTTCTAAGGGAAGCTTTGGCAGATTATTCGGAAAATCACAAAGTAAATCAGTGAAATGATGGATCTTTAAACACTACATATATAAGCTGTTTAGTTTATCAACACAGCAAATAGTTTCCCTTTTGAACAAGCCAAACACAAAGTGATCCAGGGTTACTCAAGGGGGCGTGTGGTAGCGCAGTGGTAGAACGTTGGACTTTGGAGCCGGGGGCCCGGCATCAATGTTCGTGAAAGTATATTGATGTAAAGATATTGATAGGATGCGATAGGATGTCTGTAGAGTGGCAATGCAGTTATCATCCTTGGTCTTGTCAGTACCAGCAGGTAAGCGTCTCTAAACCCCAGTCAAAAAGAATAATAATAAAAAATGGTTACTCAAGCCAATATCCTATAGTTGTTGGTACCAAATTGGTGTACAAATACTCAGCTCAAATAAATCTGTTCCTTTTCAGTTGGCATTAGAATAAGCCAAGAACGGTTTCTTTTCTACACTCTCTAGCAAATCTATTGCGGGTGGTAGTGCAGTGGTAGAACAATTGGACTTCGGAGCCAAGGTTCCAGGTTCAAATCCCGCCCTGGGGGCCCGGCATCAATGTTCACGAAAGTTACCTTTCTGACGTGATATTGATAGGATGCGATGTCTGTAGAGTGGCA
>JAUTBT010084120.1:0-12558 GCA_032361225.1 Lepetodrilus schrolli | reverse complement strand
GTACTGACAAGACCAAGGATGATAACTGCATTGCCACTCTACAGACATCGCATCCTATCAATATCGCGTTGGAAAGGCAACTTTCGCGAACATTGATGCCGGGCCACCGGGGCAGGATTTGAACCTGGAACCTTTGGCTCCGAAGTCCAACGTTCTACTACTGCGCTACCACCCGCCCTACTATTACTACTATTACTACTATTAATAATAACTACAAAACTAATAATAATTATTATACCATAAAAGAATCCCACAGATTGAAGAAGATAAAACGGACAAGAAAATACAGCTTATAATGATGATGATAATAACATTAATAATAAATGCTAGTGATAATAATATTGATTATTAATATGTTCTACAGGGTGAACAAGCTGAAACTGTGTTCCAAGAAGCCTATGGTTAACAACGCTATAAACATGGTCATCATCATTGTTATGGGACTGGCGCTCATGTTTCTGGGTCCCGCCTTCATTTTCCATCTGGTAGAAGAATGGAACATTATGGAGGCGCTCTATTTCTGCTTTACAACACTGAGTACCATAGGATTCGGGGATTATATTATTGGTGAGTATACATATATTATACAGGTATACATGTTTTATACAGGGTCTGATTCAACACTGTTTTGAACCCGTATATAGTCAGCCGTAAGAACCAATGCTACTTAAGTTAACGTTTAGTAAGTAGTTAAATCCCTTCTTCACTTGTTGGAGTACACTTCCCGCCCCTTCTAAAACACATATCCCTGGATCCGCCCATGTTTTTGAATGAGCTCATTTATTCAAAGCCAAAGGCCAGGTATAGGCCCACATGACCTAATACATGTAATATAGAGTACAAAATATACACATTAGGATTCGTTACCGAGGATGAGACATTTACATTATTGTTATTATATTTTACTATTATTACTACTACTACTACTACTACTACTACTACTACTACTACTACTACTACTACTACTACCCCTACCACTACCACTACCACCACCACCACCACCACTACCACTACCACTACCACTACCACCACCACTACCACCACTACTACTACAACTACAACCTGCTCATCTTCCTAGCTTCTTATCTCATCTATATTTTACTTAAAGCATTGTCGTTATACATCAGTTCTGGTTGATGTATTTCTTTCATCTTTCAACAATACTACAGCTGATGATTGATCGATAAAACGCCTACCATGGGAATACGGATTATTATAAATTATTTCTCAACAGGTATCCATGAAAAGCAGTTGCACGTGGGACCAATGCGCGACGCTTACGAGATCATGGCCTACGTGTGGATCCTGACCGGTCTGGCTTATCTCTCCCTCGTCATCAAATACATCACCGGAGTCCTCGTTCACAACGCCAGCAAAGTCGAACGAAGGACGATCAGGAGATTCGAGGTTGAAAACAATTTGATGAGCACTAATTTAAATATTGTTTTTTATTTATTTTTATTGCGATTTAGAGCTTTAGAGCCGCTTTCAAGTTTATATCAATTATATCACGGCTTGTCAGCTTATGGCAGGAGGAAACCCACAACAGAAAGGTAACTTTCACGAACATTGATGCCGGGCTCCGGGGCCTTTGGCTCCGAAGTAATATTAATTACCATCGTGTTTTCCGGGGTGTATGGGTTTTAACAAGCCGAAATTTCTAGTATACTACGGCCAAACCGGGGTGTACGAGTTTTTCCAGGACATCTCTCAATCAATCAAATAACGCTAGAATGGTTGCATATTTTGGATAAACCCGTATTATGAATAAATATGTGACAATCCTAGCAATTTGATTGGCTGATTGTTGTCCTGGAAAATCTCGGACACCCCGGTTTGGCCGTAGTTAAAAGTTATGACCCCATGATCACTGTGACGTCATGATGGCCACCCTCGACTCGCACGTTAGAAAGACATTTTGAAGGAATATTCGCAAGTTCGCTTTCCTAAAAGTATCTAGATCTATTACGATTTTTGATAAATTCGTTAGCTGCGTGATTTCCGGGGCATACGTAAAAACCCGTACACCCCGGAAATCACGCTGGTAACTAATACTAGGATACCATTGCGCTATCACTTGTCCCTTGATACTAGTAAATTACATGGATGGTTGTATATGATGTTACATGTTATACAATGGAATTTTCAAATTAAATCTGGCACAGCTGTTGCATAATGTAAGCACATTAGACTGAATAGAATATATATGGTTATATCTCAAACATAACAAAAATATTCTAAACTGGCAACATGTTTTTGGAATGATTCGAAATGTTTGTGTCGCTTTAATAATTAGAACTTTAGTTCCACTTTAGACCCCCGTTCCACCGAACGATCGTAGCCCTACAAGTCGTAATTTTATGGTAATGTATACGACTCTCCTAGCCCTACAATAGTTTATTTAATTGACCCAGAATGGTAGCAAAATGTATGGTCCTTTCATGATTCTTTCAATAGACTATACACCATGCATAATTTATGTTTTCAGCTACAGTATGTCATTAGTTATAGCTGGCTGAACCAAACAGTAGCCTGTATACATAATAGTTGCCACTGTTTAATCATATATTTAACAGCATAATTTACATGTTCACAAATATGGACACATTGTATTGGAATTGCATTCAAACCGTCTCCTTATGAAATTGTTCATGGAGATTCTCTTCTGTTGCTTTGTCCAGCCTAGTTAACGTATGCTTATATCATAAAATGCAGTGTCTTATCGTACGTTCCTAACTAAGTATACATGCACTAATATTATATACGTTGTCTTACATTACTAGGATACACTAATTATCCTATAGTAGTCAGTATCATACCTTAATTTACTAGTATACTTATACTATACGTTGATGTATACAACTAACGTATTTGTGTATGTATCATGCAATGTACTGAATGAGCGAGGATTTTTACCATGCAGATACTTAACTGGTCAGGTTTAAAATAGACAACTCTGATTTTAATATGAAAAAGACCGAATTTATTCGACATACCAATCATCATTATATACCCACGTGATAGCTAAGAATGCATCACATGGGTACTACAATACCCATAATATGACATGTAACAAAATAGGTGGGGCACCTAAGGCCACAATCACACTCCCCACCCGAGCGATATATCGATCGACGTTTAATATATATATTCCATTAGAAAGTAGAGGTAAGTACTATTGTTACTGCTAAAAATACAAGCTTAGATTAGTTTGAACAAAGAAGTTTTAATTCGATGTTTCAAATCTTAGTATCTGCATTTTTGCTATAAAAAGCTTCTCATTTATATTGCATTTATTCACATACCGTATTTATCTGGCCTGCAAAAATAGATAGAAAATATTAAAGAATAAGTATTAACATTAATTAATTGTACTTTCAGCACTTCATGTTGTGATAAAATTATCTTAAATATGTTATACATGAAAAGTTATTAAACATATGGTTGTGGGAAACAAATACATGTTGTAAAGAAACATACCCAAATGAATTAATTTTACTCAACAGTAATATGTGATGTTAACATAGTCTTCAAAAGTAATTCTATAAAAATATTGCATTATCAGCTATTTGCTCTTATTTTTCATACAATACTTTATTTCGTTACATTGATCAGCACATTACAGAATATTAAATTTTCCACAAATGAAAAAGAGTTTCAATTTCTCATCAGCATGCCAATATATCGATTTTTCAAATGGTAGAAAAATAACCCAAGTACATCTAGATCGAGCTAGTATGATGAATAATATTATTTATTATAAAGTTTCTTTCGTGGTCTTTCAGTGCATACATGTAAACTAATTTATACTAAGTACTTTCAGGAAAAATAATAAAAACATAATAGACTAGTTTGAAAAACTACAATTACTAAATATATATAAATCAAGTGTTATTGGTATTATGGCAAGTATTTAGCAACTGTTATGTTATGGACTAGTAAAACAGGATAAATGAAGACGATCCGAAACTAACTTATTGTAGTATTATTAAAATAGATTGACCAGGAACAGACATTCTCATGAGAAAACATGTCCTGTTTTGCTTAATAATTATTGTAATTGGATTATTGTCAATAACCAATATCTGAAAACAAGTGAAATTACCTTTGGTGGTGTTGCCATTTGATCGATCAACTGTAGAAACCGCGTGTTTCGCAGCAAGGGAAGATAGCTTGTCACTTCCGTTTGAAATCCCATGGTCACCTCGCTGGGTATTCATTTGTTTTCACCTGTTTCCGCAAGCTTATTAAATAGTTCAGTTGTTGTACAATATTTTATTAACCCCCATGCAACTTCCAGGATTCTCATGTGTTCGGTATACTCTCGGTTTCTTATAAAATAAAATAAAGTCAATTTTTCCAAAAGGAAATTAAATAGGAAAACGATCCCGTTTTCGTGTCAAAGTTCGATATACTAAAGGTTCAATGTATTCCTTACAATTATAGGCAATAATATGGTTTAGATATGACATCTACACTTAATTAACATATCCCCCAAAGATGGCCTGTTTCTGAACCAAGATTTTCCTCGACTTGCGCGAAGCCATACCTGCATCCCACGATACTAAACACAAATAGGTGTTTAATTGCTTCTTTGTGTTTAATTTCTAATGACTGGGATAAACACTCCTGGTTACACACATAGGTGTTTAGTTACTTCTTGGTGTATAATTTCTAATCACATTCAGATAAACATTTTGTTTTGAGTAAAATGTCTTTACAGCAAGTACCAAAAGATTATCGTGCTATCAATTAGTATGCATCTGAACCACGGGGATTCGGTGATAGAATAGTAAATATATCTAATAAGAATTAATTTTATTAATTTTTTTTTTAAATAAATTAAAAATATATATATAATTTATAATTTATCTCATGTGACCGATTGTCATTGGTGTTCGAATATGTAAATCGTTGTTCTATAACAGAACGGCACCCCTCCACATATTTAGCAAAAGTGTGAAGTGAAATAGTAATACATTAAATAGACATAATTTTTATTCGACAATCTGCAAAGTTCTAATTTTGGAATTGGTAGGGTACATCGCCGGACTTCCGGACGGAAGATCCGTTCAACTTACAGGGCCTCATTCATGTCCGAGGGCATTTGGCCCTCATCGGGCTAATTCCGAAGCGTCAGATAGACCCTCGGACATGAATGAGGCCCCGTAATACGGACAGGTCTTCCGTCCGGAAGCTCCGGCGAATTGAAGGATTGCTATCAATGCACGGGACTATAGTTATGTAATTGTTAGTGACAAGCGAAAAGCAAGAAAATTGAAATACATATACAGACATTTGTATTGTATTCTACATATTCGTGAACTATTAGCATAGTTTTTATTGAAAAGGAACATCTACAACTATGTTTGAATAATACGGGACAAAAATGTGCCACGAGGAAGTGACTCGAGGATGTTCAGAGTGGTCTGAGGGGCTTTCTGACGCTTCGGAAGTAGCCCAAGGAGGGCCGAATGGGTGGGATCTAGCGGAGAAAAGAGTGCACTTTCCTTAAGTAAGAAGTAAGATTGTATATTGTAATAATAATAATAATAATAATAATAATAATCTATTCTAGAGCCACCTAAATTTCTCAAAGACGCTGTTACACAATGAGGCTATTCAAATGAAAATTTAGACTTTGGACTTTGTAAAATATACCTTGTACAACCACTATATGCGTCTCTCGTGGAGCAATCATACCTGTAAATGTTGATATCCGCCGTTAACGTTGTAACAGTCCAGTCTATTTCACTGTTGTTATACTATGGTCTCTAGCTGAACGTGATGGGTATGATGATTTCACCCTGGTTCAGCGTCGCATTTATGAAACTAATGTCGCTACTCGTATCGAGGACGACGCGCTGTATTAATAGTTGCACTATGCGGATATAATACAGAGTGTGCACTTGATGGCGTCACAGTGCTATATACTGGCCTATGCAGACAACCACATTGTTTCTCGAGAAGGTGGCTCTATTTAGAATTACTAGTACGTATGCTAGTATGATATAGAAGTGCATCATCTGAATTACATCATGTGTCTAGTCTGTGTTACACCTTGTTCTCACCCAAATACTCCTATTCAAATATCACACTCAGAGGGTAAAGAATTTCAGCGGCTCCTTTCAAATAAATATTATACCAATCAATATAATTTATATCTATTATTTAAACTATTTACTTTCACCCTCTGAGACTATGTATAGTCTGATTGTGTCCTGTATCCTAGGTCATGGGCCAGATATATCCCTTGTACACCCTTAGTGGCGGATACAGGCCCATTTGCAGGGGGTCTCGATCTGTATATTTGTGAAAGAAATATCCTTCATGTAACATGTTACTATTACTGTATTAAGATGCATCGATTTCAGATTATTAAATGTTTTACACACTAATATATGTTAAGATACTCATGCATCCCTTTGATTTGTAGATCTACAGCTACACAAAACTATCGTAGCGATACGAGAGTCGTAACCTTATGTTAATGTAAAAGAGTTACGATTCTTGTAGCGCTACGATCGTTCTGTGGAACAGCTAGGACCCGTTAAATATAAGCCACGTCCTCAGACAATATGTTCAAATTACATTGTATAGAAATGCTTATTTATATCCCATCCCAATAGTAGTTTGTGTCCTCAGATCTGATGGACATTGTCTCTGTGACTACCTTGGACTAGGTCAGTCATTAACTGTCCCACCCTCAACTCCCCACGTGAAATTTGTTAATAATTAAGTATGGACGTTGGAAGATCATGTCTACATAAAACCATTCTTCACAGACAAACGATTTTATTTCAGACTCACACATTTATTCATAATAAATACTATATAAATACTATATAAATACTACTTCCATATATACACGTGCACATTTAAAACATTGGTAATTTTAATGTATTCTCATACTTTTCGGCTTCTAAATAATAATAGACAGTTTGAAATATGAACCTGGCCGACTTCAATTATTCATAATCTAACAGAAAACAATGATTCATAATATTACGGAAAATATTTAGTCAACGTAACATAATATATTTGTTTGTATAGCACAGACAGCAAACCATATAACACAAATGTGTTCTCGGCAAGAGTATATGCCATGGCATGGTAATAAATATATACTGGTCAGCATATTCAACAGAAGCATTAGCCGTTACTGAGAAGTGTTGATGATGAAGTTGTTTAAGTATGTATAACTAATGCCGACAGTTCGCAATGAATTCCACGTTATATGTACACATGAGAAAGAAATGCTTTAACTGTTAATATTTCGCCACGATTCATATCCTACTCGATATTGCATTTAATAAAAACACATGCTCGCAATATGTACGAGTAGCTAAACGTAGCCGATACAGCTGTAGTATATGATTTCAGTGTCCATTGTTCGTGTCTACTGTGAATCGAAGAAGAGTTCTTCCGTTACGTTCCTGCCGGAAGAACACCTGCTACCTGCTAGGCACGTTGCACGGACACGACGCTTCAAACCTCCAACTTCCTGTCCGACTTGTACTGGCCATGAGGGAGATGCATTCTTGGCAGGAACCGGAAGTACTTTCTTGGCGTAGGGGGAACTGTACGTTCTTCTGCTGTCGGACCGGGGTGAGAGATACGACAAAGCAGGACTCCCTTCGTCTAAGTGAAGTGTTTTAATTTCCTCTCTGTGATTGTGTCTGGGTGTCTTGGTTAACAGGCCTCGGCGTGCTGGGGCGTGGTAGGTCTTGCTGAAGGCTGTTGACTTGCTAGACTCTGATGATAGCACTCTGCTTGCAGGTATTGTAGGTTTTGTGTGGGCAGAGTCGGTGCGGGCAGAGTTTGTGTGGGCAGGGTTGGCATGGACAGACTTTGATAAGTAGGATGAAAGTCCACGGGGAGAACTTCGGTCAGCATCCACAAATGAGACACGCTGCTTCTGGTGAAGCTCCAACTTCAAACGCCTTCTTGTACCGCATTTAACAGCTAGATATGGTCCTCCTACAGCTCTGTCCGATGGACTGGAAATGGATCTGAGAGGGCCGAGGAGAGCAGCGACGACCTTTGGCGATGACGTGGTCGAGGTGACCATGGCAAGCGCAAAGGAGCCAGACATGGTTCTCGGTACAGGTGACTCGGAGATGGCTGGAGGTTCCGAATCCTGACTTGCAACTGATGAGCCGAGGTGACCCAACAGTGCAGCTACTACAACTTTGGAAGAGGAAGTGGAATACTTTCCAACGGCAGGAGCAAAGGAAGCTGACATGTTTTTGGGTATTGGCTGTTCCGAATCAACAGTCTTCGAATCAGGAACAACTGATTTCTTGGGCAGACGAGAACGCACAGATGAAGAAGTTGGCCTTGTGCGAGTAGACTTTGTTGGATGAGACATTGTCGATACACTGGTAAGTCCACTAGATGATCTAAAGATGACAGAGGACGCTGGAACCAAAGGTCTGGAGCTTCTGGTGGAGGCATGGCTAGACTGGTCACCTGCATGCTGAGCTGACATCAAAAGATTTTGCTCGGCCGAAATTCGGTAATCGATTATCTTGGAGAAACTGATGCAGGCGATGGGTGGGAAGTCCATCAATGGGTCTCCCATCTTCGTCCGGATGGAGTCCTTCCGGCTTCTGGCATCCAGGAGGACGTTGAATAACTCAACATGGAGGCTGTATGGGCGAAGTGCTTGTATGCATCTCTCTAAGGTTCGGATCAAGGCAGAGAAATTCGTCTGGTTCAACACTGAAACAATAGAATAATAAACATAGAACGAGAAAAACAACATAATTATACCATTTGTACTCATTAACTAATCAATATCTGGTTTATGATTTATTCAGTAATTGGGTTAAAGAATCATATTAGTAAACATTTCATCAGTTTCTCGTCGTAATGATGCTGTCGTAGTTTAGTGGTGCTGTTATTGCTGTTGTTATTGTTGGTGGTGTCGTATTGAAGGTAAAACTTGAAGCAACACTGAATATACCATCACTTTTTACATTATTTTAAGTCACTTAAATTGATCATAAATAGGCCCCGAGATTACGAAACATTTGAGAACGATTTCATGATCATTCAAAGTTGTGTTCCCAAATCCCAATGTATTATCTTGAACATGAAATCGTACTCAAAAATATATCAGTAAATTAAATCCAACCCACCGTTCCATGCATACGATAGCGTCGTGTCCCACATCTGGGCGAGCACCCTGATCATCCGCCCGGGGGAGGAGTGGGCGACTCCCCGGATCTCTAGGAGAGGGGGAGTGTTGACCACGTAGTCGGTCAGTACGCTCAGCATCGAGCACCGCTCCTCTATACGGCGTTCTCGCGAGCACAAGTACTGTGACAATAATGCAAGTAATTAGAGATGGTAGTAGAAGAAGAAGACGATGAAGAAGAATAGAAGACGATGAAGAAGGAAATAATATAGAAAATAAGACGAAGAATATGTTCTTTAAATTAGAAAACCAAGATAAAATACATAAGAGTGACAAGAGGATGAGAAGAAGCAAAAGAAAGAAGACAAAGAAAAAGAAGAAAAGAAGTTATGAGACATTAACAATCTGTAAAATATTAACTGCATACGGTTAATTATTATATTGTTAAAAGTATGAAATATTACTATATACATAAATATAATTTAATATTACTGAGAGCAACGAATATATATATATATATATAATTATTATTATTGTTATTATTATTATTATTATTATTAACCGAGAGTCTTTAGAAATCGTCCATATCCTGCACTTAGGGATAATCTTTGTATTAGACGAGCTTCAGCGAATCTAATACATAGAGATTATCTTTAAATGGACGGAGTATCATATATGACGTAACTTTAAGAAAATAATAACTTTTTTTTAAATTTTTTGTTTTAAAGAATTTATTAAAACAAAATAATGACCTGCTTTAAGTGCCTGTGGGACGACAACCTATCAAATTATATTTATTTTTATTTTCGACCGCCCGGGCAAAAGTTATCACATAAAAATACATAAACTCGGGAATCAAATAATCATGGCCTTATAGTTTTATATATTAGTATAGACTAACATAATTGTGCTAACTCTTAAAAGGGCACATAATCACGGGTTGTAGCATAGTTCGTGGTCGAGCATATTTACCTGAAAGTACATTTATGTACAATTGATTTGTCTACACAAGTATATTGGGCGACATAGAACTTTATGATCTAAACTCGTGAAAGCCTACAAGAATATAACTGAAGCTTGAAAAAAAGAATTTGTTTTAACCTCTCAACACACGTTTAGTGATTCAAGCATGCATCTATATAGGCCTACTCTTCAAAACATGGAGAATTGCCTTGACGGTAAAATATACATTTTAATTAACTGTTCCTTTGTCCGGGGTGAATGGAATTAACAAAGCATTGAATGTGTGTACGTAGATGACGTTTCGTACCCTGTACATTGCGTCCCCGCAGTAGCGTTGGTACGTTGTTGCGTAGAGAAGATGCATAGTTTATCATAAATAATTAACTTATGTATTCGAACAAAATATCAATTGAATCTAGTTGTAGTAGTGCAGACGACTTCTTAGTTGCTTTTACCTCTCGATTTGCACTAATCTGGTGTGTATACTCTTCATAAAAGGAAACGCATAGAAGATGTTATTGACTAATTGTGTATATTTATATTTTGTTACATAATTAATGAGTAAAGGTATCAATGTTTATGCATATCTAAGTAAAACATCTCTAAGTAAAATAAATATAAGCAATGTTGTTTCGTCTCAGTCAATTTCTGATATCAGAAGAGTCTCTAATTAACTAGCAATAATCTAACTTACCATCATTTTCCACACGACGGATGACGGCAAATCTCCACAAAGTAGACCCAGAAATGACACATTTGAGTCGCCGACCAACGTCTCAGACAGTTCGGAAACTTTTGCGAAGTTCTCGTTGACATCTGACAAGAGACTGTCAACTACATCCGAACTATCCTGGAAACTCATTATTAAACTAACAAATTTCTTAAATGAATCTATCCAAGAAAGTGACAGTAAAATATGCTGGCCAAACTGTACACGTTCATGATTTATAGTGTGTTTCTAGCCACCCTTGTGACAGCATTTTTAAAGCAGGTATGGTGGGTAGGTGAGTTGACGCCGATTATGACATGTCTTCCACTATTCCAGCCTGGCGTGCGTACGTATGGTGTGAGCCCTACCCCTGCTGCCCCGACCCTGACTGACCAGTTGTGCATGTGTGTGGAGGGGGGGTGAGGCTGAGAGGATCGGGAGGTATGGAGTGCGATAGTCCCCCTTCTGGGTTGACAAATTTTATTGCTGAAGACAATCAGAGTAGGGAGTGTCGGTTATATAATACCATATACTAGTATACCAAAAGAGGCAACACCCATACCAAGTGGTAAATAGAAAAAGATGATGCTAAGACATCTCTAATTTCCAAATTTATCTATTTTACTTAATTCTTTACTAATTACCATTTTGTATCTATATTATTTCTTTAATTATTAATTCATTTCTTTATCTACTTACTCATTTATTTACTTTTATTTTATTTATATTTTACTTTTTATTTACTTTTACTAAATACCCCCGTCTGATATATCAGCTTCGCTGCACGCAGACGTTAAACTTCAACTCGACGACGACGAC
Source organism: Lepetodrilus schrolli (assembly GCA_032361225.1). Lineage (NCBI taxonomy): Eukaryota > Metazoa > Mollusca > Gastropoda > Lepetellida > Lepetodrilidae > Lepetodrilus > Lepetodrilus schrolli. Next base: position 925 of record JAUTBT010084120.1, on the reverse strand, counting down.
GACATCCAAAGCTTTCATTCCCCTTTACCACACAAGCGTCCCAAGGTGGGACCAGTCTGCCGAAATCAGCAATGCTGGAAGGCGACTGTAAAAACACCAAACTAAGAAAGAGAAATACCTTATTAGTCTTGAATGCGTCCCAGGGTGGTGTATGTCTGCCGAAATCAGCAATGCTGGAAGTTGATTGTAAAAGAAACCCATGTGTACTACACAGTTTAATAGTATGAACATGGCTTTATTTGCACTTTCTATGTTTCACATGCAAAAGATCTCTAATTATGCTAATGTCGGAGGAGGAGAAATTATATTTTTTGTTAATAATGACATAATATTCATTTGCATTAGATACAAACAAAACAATCATTGTTGTTGATGCATACAAAATAAAATAAGCAAATTTTATTTATGTTCCCCGCCCCGGGAAAATGCACTGAGGATCTGTGGACCAGCATTAACAAAATAAAACTTTACGGTTAAAATATGCTGGTAGTACATATCTACACCAGTCGCGGCAGTAGTAATCACAGATGTAGTGTTTTATTTTTTTTTATTTTTTATAAATTACAGAGGATTATATGAGATTGCTACCAATGTCAGAACTGTTTCTCTTAGAACCAAAAAGAAATGAAAAGTGAATTTATTTTTACAAATGTCAGCATGAACCCGTTGAATAGTCTGATCGAAATGACGAGCTCACTTCGTTTCGTTGGGGTAAAATTCTTCCGTATCAACTTCAAACGTCTTATCCACACCTGTTCAGATCTCCATTAGAATGAAGTAAAATACTTCTACCCGCCAGAGATGTCCCTCTATAATTGCTACAAACGCAACGGCACTGACGTTCCATTATTAACTCTCTCTCTCTCTCTCTCTCTCTCTCTCTCTCTCTCTCTCTCTCTCTCTCTCTCTCTCTCTCTCTCTCTCT
>JAUTBT010084119.1:0-12560 GCA_032361225.1 Lepetodrilus schrolli | reverse complement strand
GAAACGGGGGCCAGGAATACATTACTTCACGTTCCCAAGTGACATCACCAGAAGGAAGCAATGGATCCACTGATGTCGGCGTGGCAAGCAAGGATGGAAGCCAAGAATATTCACGCTTCCGTAAGCTCGCTTCATTTTGAAAGGTCTGCTTTCGAAGAGGACAAAGAACAACAAAGACTCTTACTGTTAGGATACGAAAATCCAAGCATTAAACTAACGAAATGTTATGTTCCAACGGTGTTTCAAAAAAAAGACGTTCACTTCCAAGGATAGGCGAGCGGGACAACGAATAGTTAGATGTTTCCAGTTTGAGAATAGGCCACGCCCCTTACAAATGCTCGGCGTTAACGTCAATATTTCTGTATGTTTTTGTATTAGTTTCGTGATATAAATGCCAACATGTATAGTTCATAGCAGACTAAAATAGTCGAGGTATTTTAGGATAAAATTACTATAACGTACGGTATTCGATCGGGATGTTATGTTATTTTTAAGGCGCGGCCAGTCATGGGTTCACGCTCGTTCTTCATTTAATTTTCAATGTAAAAAATTACATTGTGGGACAAGATTATTACCAAGTCGTGGTTTGGGATTCATTATTAAAGCCAGGACAAAGGTCAGTAAGAACATATTTCAACCGTGATGCACTCGACGACACGGTAGAGTTGTCAACAATGGCATCTCGGTTTTGTTGACGTGGTGCATCTCGGCATATATTCATTATTATTATTAGTAGTAGTATATTATTAGAGCTAATGAACCTTGTATCACTGTCGATACGCTAGTAATGTTAGTAAAAACATGTGATGTATTCATTTATTTTCAGCTAGTAAATAAGGCACTGAGTAGATCTAGTTTGGTGGTGATGATTTTTAATACAATATATTAGAAATTATTTATAATTGGTCATACCATTATTTCTATATATTACAGCATTATCGCTTTAGATCTAGACCATCATTACAACAATAATATTTCATCATGTGCATAATAATATATGATGATTTTTGGGAGAAGAAAAACCCGTAGATATTCCACTCGCAATTTTCACACAAGCCACAGGCGTATCATTTATGACGATCGTGATCACCACACGGGTTGTCATTGTATTTTATGTCACGAATATCATTCAATGTATAGGTTTAAGGATTTACATGATTGTCACTATTTCACATTTGTTAGTTAATGTATCGCCAATAGTGTTACGCACCTCGCTTCGTTCAAAGTCACGTGCGAGTAAACGTTCATGCTTTGATAGACAAGCAGTACTCTCCTCTGATTGTTTGAAAGTTGGCCTAAGCCACTGCCTACTAGATGACAGACTGAAAAGATCTTATCAAAACAGCACATCGTTGGATGTGTAATCGTTGAATACGTAGTAATTACCGCAAAAACGCTCATCATAATTGATTTATTTGGTTGAAAAATTAAAACATAGATGTCTGTGGATTCAAGAAACGTTTCTTGGCAATTATTTCGATTTTTACTGGTTTATTATTTTATTTATTGATTTTCTTTTACGGCTTCAGTTCCACTGTCGCTATCGCTCTCTATCGTGTCACTATCGTCTTCACGGTTTACTAAAGGCTCGTACTGGTAGGCATTGACATTAGTTAATCTGAAATCAACCTCTTTCCATCACATAACCACTAAATTACAAGAAACACTCAACTACTGCTATCTGTTTCTATTACGAAATGCGGAAGGTCTATTATCAGTGACGTCACATCACGTGATTACGCCTCTACTCGGCAGTTTCCTGAAATCTTGGATTTCCGAGTTATTTTTTGGCTAATAACTTACTAATTAGGATGAATTTTAAAATTTTGTTTAAATGGAAATGCTTGTATTTAACCATATAATAACATATTGAATTATCATATTTTAGAAGGAGTCTCCTTTAATGTATCGGGGCTATGACTCTCGTAGCGCTGCTATTGTTCTGTGGAACCGGACGGTACCCAGGTCTGTGTTTTACGAAAGGCTTGTATCGATAGTCCCGGCGCAAATCGAACTTCATGTAATTTCTCATTATTGTAATGAGCATGGTTTCGTGAAATGTAGAGGAAGTCATTGGAGTCTGCTACACCGGCCTACAGTACGACCTTCCGTGAAACAGGTCTGCGTGAACCTTGATTTACGCCGGGACTATGGGTACAACCCTTTAGTGAAACACAGACCTAGGTCAGAGAATCATATCAGAACTATTGCCCCTCTAATGGTTCTATCTGTATTTCTCGGTAATCGTTATACCACCTCATCAGACCCATCATTCACTGGAAATAAATTGTAATAATTGTAAGAAATGATAGTATCCGTTGTTAATCAGGAAATCATCCTCTATAAATTAACCTTGTTTTATATTTTTATCTTCTGGGCGGATGCCAATGTATAACTTAATTAATTGACTATTTTTCATCAGCTACCCCCTGCTGTATAATTTGAGAAGTGGTCACAAGGGTAATTGCTCCTACCCCCTCCCCCCATTTCCCTCAACCCCCACGCCCACTCACATATATTTACACATGTATACTCCCATGGAGTTGAGAAGGAAATTGAGTGCACTTAGATCCATTGACCGGGGTAATAATGTAGCGCTATGAGCATGCTCTCTCGCGTGGATTTGCCGCAATATAAATGTTCAAACATTATAACGTGTGTGCACCCACTCGCCCACCCCACCCCACCACCCTCACTCCACACACATACGCACGCACGCACGCACACACACACACACACACACCAGCACTGGACATCGGTTCTCGAAGCTATCGTATCTACTAAAAGACCATAGCGCTCTCGTAGCGATCGCTATACTAAATGGCGATCGAGAACTTTCGGGATCATAGTGGAGCTTCGAAGATACGATACTCATGTCAGCACAATTACCAGCCTCTCGTGTTTGTAAGTAATATGACGTTGCTATCAATATAACTCGCCAGGTAATGATCGCACAGTACATATATTACCATTTTCTATTACAATTACGATTCCTGATTTTTCGACTAGTAGCCTGGTTTACTTCGCATAGTTGGCCTGTGCCCCATGCCAATATATATCGTTAACCATCACAGTCGGAAGTAATCAGTGAACTATTATTAACTCGAAGTGGGCATTAAACAAATCGATCGCATTAATAATACACCTTTGCTGGTCGTAAACTAGCACGATATACTCCCATGACAGTTGTATAAAGTAATATTGTGGCATATTCTTTATTTATTCTTTCATGGTTAATTGTAATAATAGGATCTTCCGGTGGGAAAGTTTTCAATGTTGAAACCAGGCCCCGAGATTACGAAACTTTCATGCTCAACTAAGTTCTTGTTTACAAATCCCCCTATAAAATTTGAGCTTCAGCATGAAATCGTACTCGAGATGTTTCGTAATCTCAGGGTTTGATCCTCCAACTATTGAGTTGTGACCTGACCTATTGAAAAAGGTGCCAGACAGTATTTCGATGGCTTGTGGAAACATGTATTTTGATCACATGTCTGTTTTCAATGTTTATACTGACAGGATTTTTGTATTATGCTTTGTGGGAACATTGAGTTGCCACCTCTTTGGAGAACGTGAAGCATAACATCATCGATTGCTCGAAGCTCCTCTCAAATGCATAAGAATGATAATTATGATCTTCATTTCTAAATTTCCATAATCATTGAAAGGAAACGTTAGTCGATAAACTATTGTACGGTTGTCTTAAAGTTATGGTCAAGCGTAGTCCTATTTATCATCGCAGTTTTCCGCGCATAAACAAGACAAGCACTGGTATATGATAATTTCACAGTTCCGCATAATTATATAATATCATAGTGTTGTCAATTTATGTATAATTAACAAATAGTACACGGCTTCGATTTTCTTTGGGCCATTTAACAATACGTAGGTATATTTAATCAATGGGTATATATAATCCATAAAGATCTCCAGAATAGAACATACGGTTCATTTTCGTAATTTTCAATTACTAGTATTCAGCAGTGTCGAAAATCCAACGAATCGTTCAAAGGAGTATATTAATATGGATACATGTGTGTCTAATTAACGAGTGCTAAAGATCCTATTTTGGCGATCTAACCAATAACATATAGTATAAAATAATCATTTAAAAAAATTAAAATGAATTATTGTAATTTGTATTGATTACTTGAAGCCAGTAAGTTGGCTGTTCATGAATCCCGGAAATTTTCAAATAAAAATTGTTTTTAAAAAATACGAAAGAAAAAATAAGAAAAACTCTGAACCACATTTATACCAGAGAAATTAAACATTGTAACTCCATGCACTCACAATTCAGAAGAAAAGCTCTGAGAGTTCGACATTGGTATCCGTGTCGGCAACGCAACGTTCATGTCTCGCACTAGTCCTTTCCAAAAACTGCAGGAAGTTCTCGCCGGGATTCTCGTCCATTGAATGGGTTACCTCCCCTTTGAAGCACGTGCAGCAGAACACAGTCGTGTAGAGTCCACGAAGTTCCTCTCGAATGCTCCTATTCATCCACCCGTACAGAAACGGGTTTAGACCGAAGGACGTGTATCCCAACCAGGTGGTCAGTATTTCGGTCTGTTCTCGCTGAAACACACTTCCGTACAGCGCGCCGTGGATGTGGAGGATAAAATATGGACCCCACAGAGCAATGTAAGCGCTGAGAATGATAATCAGCGTCTTGATGGCTTTGTAATGTTTCCCACTGGATTTGGACGTCACCCATGGAACGCGAGTGATGGACGCCGAGGATGACTCGTCGACGTTGTTGCCTACGGAGTTGATCTCGGAGTTGTTGTTGCTGTTGGTGATGGCGAAGGCCTGAACGGATGGCTGTGGGTTGACCTGGGTCGCCGCCATGCGGGCCACCTTGAAGATGCCGTAGTACATCACCAGGAGGACAACTCCCGGGAGTAGGAAGCACCAGAAGCCGACGATGAGGACGTAGACACGGCTGTTGTTACCCTCCTGCCAGGTGAAGGAGCAGTGCTTCTTATGGGAGCGATACTTGTAGGAACTGAGTCCCACCAGCGGCAAGGACGCGAAAATTGCGCTTTCCAGCCATGTGAAGAAGATTACCAGGAGGGTTCTGGGCAGCGTCAGGTGGGCCGCGTGGTGCATGGGCAGCCGGATGGAGTAGTACCTCTCGCCGCTGATCACGCACAGGTTTGTTATGGAAGCGAACGTCAACAAGGAGTTGATGAAGCCGTTTAGGGAGCACATGGTGGCGTCCATGGGCCAACGGCCGTGGACGAAGGTTGCAATGGAAACCGGGAGTACCAAGACGGACGCCAGGAAGTCGACGACGCAGAGGTTCAGGACGAACAGGTTGGTGAGGGTGTGGCGCAACGACGACGATTTCAGGATGACCACCATGTTGCCGAGATTCGCCACGAAGGCCACGAGGTTGAGGAGAGCCATGGCGACTGCGGAGAGCACGTGAACAGTGGTTATAGAGGCTCCTTCGCTAGAGTTACCCGTTACGTTCATGTCTAGACATCCGTGAATTGGTGTACCTACCCACGACTATGGAGTACACACTCGTCGGCCAAAACACGTCCGTGGTGGATGTATACACACATGCAAGCCTATTCCTGTCCTTGTAGTACAATGTCGGGCGTTACGCCAATAAATAGATCATATTTGACACGTGTAGACGTGTATTGGGGTACCTACCCTCGACTACGGAGCCTATTGAGTCCACACTCTTAAGAAAACGTTGATGTATACGTACATGTAAGCACTATTCCATTCCTTGTGTCTGGCGTTACGTCAATGAGTAGATACTGTTTGTCACGTGTAGACGTGTATTGGGGTACCTACCCTCGACTACAGAGTGTGGAGCACACTCTTCGGCTAGAACACGTGTCCGGCGTATGTATACACACACGTAAGCGCTATTCCTTTCCTTGTAGTACACTATCTGGCGTTACGTCAATGAGTAGATACTGTTTGTCACGTGTAGACGTGTTGATGGAGTCTTAGTTACGGGCAGTACGTCAATAGTCGCGATATGACAGCCATCTTCTCCCATATACGACAGACGATTTACTTCATAAACTCCCGAATGCTGTCACAAAGTCGCTCAGAGGTCCTCCCCGTTCAGATACCCGTAGACGAGGCAAACATAGGTAAATGTTAGCCCAACGACTACCCCCGACTTGGCTGCCATCGTCGTACATTGACATTGTCATCATGAGACAGATACCCGTCCATGCGGCGATGCTGCTGACTTTCAGAATCTTTTATCTCCCATGTAATTTATGGTATTCCGAAAAGCTCCATGCGCAATTCGTGTATTGATTGAATAGATTGTTGCGCATGCCAAAGGTCAATCGCCTACATACCGTCTGATTGTTGCCTAGTAACTTAAACAAACGCGAAGAATTTCGAGTTGGATTCGCCGCGAAAGGTGTAATAGCTGTCTACCAGTTGTCGTAATCCGCTTATTTTGCCGAGAGCTGAAACTATTAGCGTTTCCCGTGTCGATGGTTGTCATATTAATGTAAGTATCCATCGGCGAAACTGACGGGGATCACGAAATTAATTATGATTTGAAAATAAGTAACTATAAAAGCTGACGCTGATGGAAGCTAATCACTGAACACACGGGGATGACAACATCGCTAATGAAACTGAAATTATAAACACGGTAAATTACTGTTTACTGTTAGTGAAATATACTCTTGCTAATAATGGTTGTCACCTCTAAAACCAATGGCAATTACTCGTCAGGCTTTAATGAAAAAGACAAATATCCCACCAAATTATTGTCTTTCGTAAATAAATATTGTGTTTTTTTCACATTACAAACCATGCTGTCAGTTTATACTAATTTGGTTTAAATATTGATTGATTACTGGTATTTGCAGTGGTGCCTAAAATGGTATGAATTTGTATTTTGAAAATATGCATTACCCATTATGCCATAAGTTAGTAAAATATAATAATTTAAGTAAATCAGGAAATTAATACGAGCAGGATATTAATGCGAAAATGCGTGGTCGCATTTAATTCCTATGCATTAAATACATTCTGTATTTTAAGACCAAATCGAATAATGTGTACCCTGATTTCGTGCACTCGTCCGTAGCGTGAAATTGATCATATGTATAACGTTGCTGTATACATAACCTGTATATGCAGTATACTATGTAGTATTGAATTGCTATATAGGTATATTCACACTACCGGGTACGTAATATATAATTAAAGATAAAGTGGTATTAGACAGCTATTTAGGGGATGACAATCATAATTAGCAAAGGTATATTGTTAAGATTTAATTAACAGTTTGAATATATCAAATACATCGTTTATTTTTAATTTAGAATAATTGTAATGAATTCGTCAGAGATAATTCGGATATTCCCTATAATAGTCAAACCCTATGCTTAAAAACTGTTACCATCATGGCCATACATTGTATAGCTTGTATTAACGACATTGAAATTAAATTTAATGTTAAATATGCAATATTGTAGTGTTGGAGGACATATATTTATTTTCGGTCAACCGACACTTCATAATTTCCTATTATTATTATATTTGTGTTGGACCGGCTGTCAAAATATCAAAATTTTAATTTAACGCCCGAGCCAAAATTCCCAAGCCAGGAAATCAAATATGACATAGATGTAATTAATGTCTCGAATTTAAAATAACAGATATTTACTTACTATATCGAGAAGAAGAGTGTCTGTATTGATTCGTGTGATGCTTACTTACTATACTTAACGTTAAAGGACACAGCTAAAGGTTTCGATCGCAATTTCTTTTCGCAATCAATAAAATAGATTAAGAAATATAGTACGGATACCTTGAGTACCGCGGACCGATCCACAGAACTATCTCATCTTTACAATCGATTGCAAACCTATATCATAAGATGACATGGGTGGTCAGCATCGATTGTAGCTAGAGCTGAAACGAATATTAGAATATTCGCAAATGAATATTAATTTACGAATATTCGAATAGTAAAAGAGCATTCGAATATTCGAACACATTTGCAGAAGAGCTGTAGATCGCACGTTTTTCCATAATACTTTTGTGACATTCTTATTTCAATGTTACTACTCAATATCTAGTTAGAAAACACAACAATGGATATTTACCAACCATACATTCCAGATGTGTGACGTTTCTTCTTCTTTTTTTTAAATATGACCGAAAATGTCACTTTGCAGCATATCATTTTACGATACCATTTCAAACGATTATTCGAATAGCATTTTCGTTATTCACCATCAATTGTAGTTCTGGGGAAACATTTTGAGTACGATTTCATGCTCAAGCTCAACTTTTATATGGGAATGTATAAGCAAAACTTTGAGTTGAGCAGAATATTATATATATACACAGTAAATATCATAGATTGTATTAGTTCAAATGTCTAAGCAATTTTTAACCTACAAAATGGTTTGTGAGATATTAAATGGTAGGTTTCCATTATGGCGGTACTGTCGTGAGATGCTCCTACCAATCAAATTGCTCCTAATTTGAAATGTAAAAAATATAATTCTACATATTGTCTGATCAAATTTGCGAGACATCTTTGCCAATTTCCGTAACCCCTCTCGCCCATTTCCGCCATAATGTAAGCCTTCCACTTAGGCTCGAGCGCATTTGCTGTCGGCCGGTCGATCCCAATGGTAGAAACAAGATATATACTGAGTAGGCAATTCCGAGATTGAGTCGAGTGAGACTCTGGGAAATACCATTTTCTAGAACATCGTTGTCATATAGTGATGTTTATTCTAATAAAGAGGTGTTCACTGCTCTGGACATGAAAGTTCTGGACAGACAACCCTGTACCGTGAATGGATCGCTGAAGACTGTCCAGAACAGGAAGTAGCTTAACAAAGATGATATAATCACACATAACCCGCACCTAATGCTGTTAACTATACGAAGTATTCCAAAATTATACTTCTAGAAGGATTTTGAGTAAAAGTGTGATCTCAAGTGTTTTAATATGATCTCAGGCCATTGAATCCGAAAACGAAAGTTGCCTCGCTGCCATTTGAGTGTTTGACATTCTAACTAGCACCAAAAAAAAAATGGCGACCAAGTTTTCTGTATTCATATTAAAATTCATGGTTTTTATTGACTTCTCACCAATGTATTTTACTAATTAGATAGTAGATACTATACATTTAGCATTCATTATTAGAAAACTAATTAGTGATGTTTTGGTTATTTTCTACCAAATTGATGAATCAGAAATGAATGTTGCAGAGTATCCAGGAATACTATTAATTATATATTTAATGTTTGGATTATACAATAATTACATTAGTTACATATTAATTATCTGTTGTATGCACTATGCAATAATATCGACATTTGCACCTCTTCGTCGAGTTACGATAATACATTGTTCTTGATGGTGTCCCATTTAATCACATGATAGCTGTGCACTGCATGTTGGTTTTCAAACACTTGCAATCACACGGTTTAAATACTATTTTAGTTTCCAAGCCTTCTAATTAGCATTAAAAAAAGAAGAAATTCTGTTACTATGCCCACCAGTGAACTTTAGTCCTACAAAGTGTTAATGGTATACAATTGGAAAGGTGTTGTATGGAGACACATGCAATGTTAATTCAAAGTATTTACTTGGAAAATATATGCCCTTGAGTAGCCACTTAGCCGACTAGTAATTATTTATATGATGGCATGCGTATTGACAGCAATTGTAGTGTAAAATACAAAAAAAACCAGGGAGTTTGGTTGCTGTATTACACTAGAAATATAATTAATGTTACATAATACGCTATTTATATTGCACAAAAAGCTTTATCAATTATGTGAATAAGCTCACAATTACCGTCTATTGTTTGTCTTAAAATGAATTATATGAGAAAGATGGATGTTATGTGGAATCACGCACTTGAAATAGAAATGGTTCCATTTTGTAAGTAATGCCATTAAGAATGCTCACTCCATCTACTTCTTGTACCTTGAATGCTGGTGTACCCCAAGTTTCCGTTTTTGGGGCCATTTCTTTTCAATGTTTACATTAATGATATTGCCCATGATCTTAACTGTACTACGAGATTGTTTGCTGACGACATCTCCCTAGGCGCATCAAGTGGAGACAGACAGATAATGAGAAAATATTAATATCTGAGCAAGTAAATGGTTGGTTTCATCTAATTCCCAAAAGACCGGAGTATTATTATTTTCATTGAGAAAGAATACTGACAACATTGATCTGAAATTCAAATTATTTAAAAAAATCCTACTCATAAACATCTGTGAATAACATACTCGTCTGATGGTAAATGGTCTTACCACATTGACAATATAATTAAATCGGTTTCTAAAATGATATCGTCCATGCACAAGTTAAAATCCTTGGTAAACGTGTCCACTTTAAATAAAATGTACACAATATATATTAGACCTCACGTTGAGTACGCTTGTGAAGTGTGGGACGGGTGTGCACACGAGGATAGTGATAAATTATAACGTTTGCAAACTTCAAGCAGCTAGAATTATAACTGTACAACCGATGCATCTAAAAGACCACTCGGTTCACAGTCCTCGCAGTATATACTGGAGCAAAATGAAAGTAGTCCCAAGGTGAGACATTTATATTTTTTAACGGATTGGGAGACTTTAAAAGAAAGAAGGAAACGAAAGCTGAGTCAATTTTACAAAATGTATAATGGATTAGCACCTACATATTTATCAGACAAACTCCTAGCTAATGTCAAGACTAAATCTAACTGTAATCTGAGAAATGCTGGAAATGTAATTGGACCATTTACTCGTGCAACTTTAGCTTATGTTTCATTCATACCTTCAACCAGTAGACTATGGAATGAGCTATCAAATGAAATTAGACAATGTGACACTGTGTTAAATTTTAATCTAGTATAAAGAATATATATAGAGAATCCCACCCATGTGTCTTGGAATATCAAATTTATCAACACGAGTCGTGAACGCTATCAAATCCGAGGCTTTGCCGATGATTTAATAACTTTCATCGACGAGTGTCATTAAAGGAGGAAAATTCCACATCATAAAGATTTTACTGTGAAGTCAAATCTGTAGGCTGCTGTGCATTTGCACTGTGACATCATAGCAATGCAACGACATCACAATTGTAGCGATGACATCACAATGGTTGAACAATCGAATACTTGGGTCAAGCGATATCTACATCATGGCATCACAATGGTAGAACAATCAAATAAACAATTAAATAAACCAATAATTGTGTTATTTGAAAGCAATATCTACTGCGAAAAGATAAATGTTATTGCACCTGACTATTATTCTTATGCGGTATTTTACTCACTAATCTTAGATATATTCCGTCAATCAATTGAATAATGTGTTTAAAATTGGACTATCTGATATTGCTTCATGTCCATGTGGTAATCCCTGTGAAAATGCAGTCCATTGTCCGAATACAGCACATATTGTAAAAACATGCTAGAATTTATTTATTTTAATGACTATGCAACATTATGTACATATCAATGTTAATCTGTTGTTAAATGGCTGTTCGGACTTAACTGTATCTGAAAATTAAACTGTTTAAGAGTTAGTACAATTATACATTAAACAAACACAACGATTTGCTTAATATGCTTATGTAAATATTTAGTAATAATTACGGAATGTGTACATGTATCTTTCACTTATTTCAGGGCTTGTCAGTTTTGGGCAGGAGGTAACCCGCAACATCCGTAGAGCTGAATGTTACAGTAAACCTGCGAACACTTAACCCAGAACTTAACCCCTGTGATTAACAAACGGAGCTTATACCCACGTGTGGCTAAGTTATTAATGCTTTAATGCATTTGTATTTGTAAAACTCACCTTGCAGTATCTCCTATAATGCCAAACCATTTATGGCGACATATGGGAATTTATATTGGAAGAAGCGACCCGCCAATCACTTAGTCCAACCAGGTTTTTACTTCAAATGGATATTGGAATGTTTTTAACATTGTTTAATCGGTTTTCCCTGTCAATATTGAACATTTCCCGGGTCAACGTGACAATAATATATTTTTTTTATAACTCTTGGTATATAGATCACGACCAATACTATGTTAGCATGTTAAAATCGTCCAAAGGCATCCTGTATTTGACAGAATGTGTGATTAAATCAACAGGAATCGTGAGGTGAACTTGTTAACTTTTATATTTCATTCGTTCAAGATGAATTCATAATACATATTATGTAGTTATTGAGCAGCTTCCATGCAAAGCTCAATACCGCAAAGTACTAGTGTATATACTTTCGTTTGCCTGAAGAACGGCCTAGTTCATAGTTGATGCGTAATAAATGCACAATCTAATGTAACTATTTAACCCATAGATTGTATGTTTATACAATTATTCGTATTGCTACTGACAAACAAACAGACATACATATCTCCTTTAGTTTCGCCTTACCTTATACATGTATATATGTTACACGTTTAATATAAGGATAGTAATGTCCTTTTCCAGATGGCTACACGTAGATGAGCAATACAAATGGCATAGGCCATATAACTCGGTACGCACGCTTTAATAAGACGTGTGTACGCTTTATAAAACGT
>JAUTBT010084118.1:0-12561 GCA_032361225.1 Lepetodrilus schrolli | reverse complement strand
ACACACACACACACACACACACACACACACATATATATATATATATATATATATATATATATATATATATATATACGCCTTTGGAAATTACATGCTTGTCTGTAATTTTCAAACCACTTATTATCAATAACATTAGAAAATTCAATTCTACATTCTGATATATTCGATCTTTCAATAAGGCAGCATATCGAGAGAGGTATAGTACTTTGATCTACAGTAGTATTTGCAATGCTAATTTTCTTTAAAATACATGTTTTGCAAAATAGCTGTTTTAGGACTGTTATTACAATTTGATGTAAAGCACTAAACAATAGGACTGTTCCCTCGATCGCATTCCTCTTAAGCAAATTGTTCAAATGAGAAGACTCAGTATAATTTTCGTACGAGTCATCAATCAAGTAACAAATCCGTTTGAAAATAACAATTGGATTGGTGTTATTTTCTGTTTAAAATGCGTTTCCCTTGATAACATTTGCAAATACATTCTCCCGAATGCCCTTTTGGGTTCATGAAATTCAATTTTATTCAAAGTGACTACTTTGATAGATTATACAACTCACGATTTGAATGTTAAGCAACCAAAAACCGAAAACGCAAACTGGTGCATATAGCTTAACCAGTCTCGTCTGATCGGTATTGACGTTTTTTTCTATTAATGCTGCGAATTTATACGTGATCATTCCAAGAAAAATGGTATTTCTCATTCAAAAGAGCACTGGTTATCTTCATACGTCCTGATTTCTATGTGATCTGTGTATAAGCCGGACAGAAAGTAATCAGATTCTTGCGACGTTTCTGAAAAGTGTTGTCAAATTACAAATTCTAAATTGCTGAGGTTATAATTTTGGAGGCATTGCCCACTAATGTCCATATACATGTCAGATAAAAATCATATAATTTTGAATCTACTCTCTGTATATTACTTTGATTTGTCGTCGCCTATGGATGAAACATTCCCGCTGCGACGTAAAGCAATAATTCATTCATTACTCTGATTTGTATTTAATGTTCCTCGTGGCACTCATGGATATGATGCACAAATATGGTATGAGACAAAGCGTTGTGCTTTCGTTTTTCACCAAGTTCACATTTTACACGATCCGGCCCCGATCGCGAGATTACGTAACTTTTTCCGAGGACGATTTCACGCTCAAATTTTGTTCACAAATCCCCATATAGAATTTGAGCTTGAGCATGAAATCGTGCTAGAAAGGTTTCGTAATCTCGGGGCCAGTAGGCTATATGTAGCCTATACGTATACCCGAAATCCCCCACGGAGGTAGGAACAAGACATGATAGACCTATCACATTGGATCGACAGTCTATGCAAAGAGCATGTCATTGTGGAATAGATCACAGAATGCGGCATAGCATGCATGCTGTTTCAATGATTCACCTGTGTCAATTTCAAACCAAATTTATTCACGGATCTGGCAACAAACGGGCCCACACTTTATGGCTTATCGAAGGTTTTATGGGGCGTATTTCGCGCGTGGCTAACCAAAATGCTATACCAAAGGTATCGCATAACTATAAAGTAACAGGCATGTGTGAATAGAATCTGCCATAAACTCCGTTGGTCCATGAAGCAAGATGTTAATATACAGTGGGTCCATGTCAAATAACGCTGATCATTCGGTTAAGAATCTTTTCTTACGTAGTTTCCGACGAACTACCTGAATACAGTGTATCGTATCCTCTCATTTACCAAGCCTTGGGGGTGGGGGTGGTTCTATGGGGTGAATAAACGCTACCCCCCTCCCAGACTAACTTTCCAAAACTCTACGGGGCTTTGCGTCAGCATCTCCAGAGGGGGAGTTTAACAACCTCGCGTACTGGAAGTTTTATGTAAAACAGTCGAGGCAATATTTCGATCCATCTTTTTACTGTTCTTCTCTTATTAGATTTATTACGATAATATTTTTATGCGAGGGAGACAAAATGTAAATACGGATACCGGTGTATAGACTGTGTATTCAATATGATTTTTATTGTATGTCGTATTGGTGCCTTGTGAACTACACATTTATTTTATCCTTCTCTCGTCGCCATAGCAAAGTGTCATGGAGCGAAATAAACTTGTGTAGTTAAATACATAACGCTCCATTTCAAGTCCTTTTATTGTAAAATCCATTTACATAATTTTCTTTTGAACAAACTTCTGAATGCCGTTTTCAAACATTCCACTGTGCAAATTATATCTATGCAGAGTTTGCATCAGTAGACATGTTTAGAATGTTCAATAGAATTACATTTCTATACCATACGGCAAAGGTTACACACACACACAACGTTAAAATTGTTAAAACTATATTTATATACAAACACCAGACGATTCTGGCATTGTTTACAACGATTCTGTCACTATTTAAAGAATTCATGTTTTAGCACCTCGAGTTTACAATAATTGTCAAGCATTTTCGAATTCGTAGAAAGGACCCATGTCTTGACCGTGGTGAGTTTACAATCTGTGCCAAATGATTCTGTTTTTAAAAGGTAGCTTTCTAAGGTGTTCACAAGGCACGTTCCCTATGGTTTACACATGTTAACAAAGTTAAAATTAGCGCGATGTGCATAGCAAGACAAACGACCCCACGTGGCGTGGCAGTGTTGACTAGACGAGATAACGAAAGGGAAACTTTTTGAAATAGCTGGATTGCCTTTTCTTCCGACGACCGCTGGACCAAAGGGCCATGGCCAACAAACATCGACATCGGTGGTCGTGTTCGTTCTGGAGCGTGTAGATCCCGAAATACCTTCGCAGATACACCTTCTGTATTTACATGTGTCGTATTTCACAGGATTTGGAGCTTCGAGTGTTTACAATAGCGTAGGGCGCCAGCATAATATTGTCACATATATATGTTGACATTGTATTGAAGATGTGTGACCGATGAATTACTTCTGTTGACTAAGCGAGGGTTTCCTATCACGCGTTAATGCGTTCTATTGTGGCCTGAGGGTAGCAAAGGAAACTTGATTCTACTGTGATATTCGCTCGTTATTCGAACCTTTTTTTCACTGTCTCTCTCTCTCTCTCCTGATCTGATTTAAGGGTAAGTGTTTGTTTGGCGAGAATTACTTGAATGCCTAATGAATTTCTCCGTGTATATTAATGGATAATTATTCAGTTTTCCTCCCGATTAGAGCATGAAAGCAAACAGAAGATTTTATGCCTACTCTCTCTTACCGCTACCGGCAAAGCAGCGCGTAAAAAGGGGGCGGGTTGATTGGGCACGGGCCTGCGGTGGGCGGCGCTTAGCGAGAGTCATTACTAGTCGATCAACCTGAACCCGTGACGTCAGTTTCCTGAAAGCCAATAGACAGCGGGCTTTTGTTGAAGGAAATTTACGCTAAAAAGAACCTCGATTGGAGAGATTTAGTTCATAATAAATAACGAATGATTCAATATTGAGGGCAGACGTTCGGTTTTAGGGAATCGTCAAGAGTTGGCAAACCCTCTTGTCAATCGAGATATTTTGAGGATGTCGTTCCCAGTTTGCTCGACAATGTTTTTGTGATTCTAATAGCTGTTAAGACATCGTTATTATTAGTTCTTCCTCGCATTTGGAGTACGTTCGCCTGAGATCTGTTATACCCTAGGCTTCTGTGACGGTACCCTGTGTTGGTCAGTCGTATGACAAGGACTTCGGACAGTGGTCAGTGCCTAGTAGGTAATGTCCTTCCCTCAGCTGTCAACGCTTAGTTTCCCTGCGAGTACGGGATCGCCCTTGTCTACACCTCAGGTAAGCCAGTGCTGGCAGAGCCTATGCACATTTTCTCCGCAGACATGGAATTCTAAATATTTTACCATGTCAACGTGACGTCTCAGCTCCGATGGCTTTCCTCTAATACAAACTAACAGGTGCATGCATTGTTCGTGCACTTCAATGCACGTTTATCATGTATGTTCACGTCCTAATTTATAATGTTATTTTTATTATACCAACAAAACAAACCAAAATATTTTCTTTTATTTAATTTTGTACGTTCATGCACCTAGATGCCGTGTGATACGGGGTTGCATATTACGATTTGTATTTATGATAACGTGAAGGTTTTGTATGCTATGAATGATCATGTTATCTCAATTGCAACATATGTTGATGGGTTGTCAAAATACGCCTCACTTATGTTCATTATGCTGTTACTATCAGCTACAAGTATATTTTACATCAAACTTGCTGATCAAATTACCATATCATATATAATGTATTATTTTCTTGCTGAATAATTCGTATTTGATCAATTGAGATTAGTTTAAAACGTGCTATACTAATTATGCCATTACTCGTAACATTTATTATTAAAACCCATTTTACTAAATCTTATAACCAAACATTGCTGTACTAGTAATTTGCATTTCTCACATTTTGCATAGTATATATATATTTTTTTACATAATAGAAACAGACCCCATGTATAGGTTTTGCTCATTGTTATTTAATAAGTTATGGTTCGATAGGGACCTTGGGGTGACAATGAGATCTGAATTAAAGAATAGAATGGTTATATAAAATATGGTTATGCTACCAAAATGCGTTTCGACTGTAATACATGATGCCATTGCACCTTATATATTACAATATACCTGTCTGATTTATTGTACATTGCATAGCTATTAGAAAAGTAGCTGTGGAAATTTAATATGCCATGCAATAATAATTTATTCACAGAATATAAAGTATTTCATCCATCCTATATTTTATCCATCGTGAAAAATACAAATTACAATCCATGTAAAAATTCACAACGAATCTGCATCTATAACATGCCCTGTCCTGTCCATATAACCACCTGACCCAATGGGATTTTCAGATGTCGACCCCCTCGCCTGCAGCCCCGACCCCACGGGCGTGTTGTGAAAACGGTCGCCCGATCATGACTGACCCCCACACGGGCCAAACGATCTGCTCGTGCCAGTATGGGTCCGCTCTACTGAACTACCCGCGGGTACCAGGGTTGGAGAGTGTATACAGCGCATCGGCATATGCCGCAGCGGTGTCCCAGGGCTACGTATCCCTGGGGGCTGAAGGTTCCGCATTTTACTCACCCCTCGTAAGTACACCTTTTGCTTATACATTTAAAGGCATACAAATCACGGTTACTTGACATATTTCATGGTCAAACGTATTTTACCTGAAAGTATGGACGTTTGATTTGTCTACACAAATATATTGGGCAATAAGCTACATTTTCCGCATGTGTCACTGGTTTTCAATATTTTCTTATTTTTGCGATTTTTAATGCGTGTATGCCTTTAAACATTACTATATTTAAAATACCCCTGTGCACAAATTCACAACAATACAGGCACTCACAACCAAATACACATATTTATTAAAATTGATGTGGGTGAAGCTTAGACGTAAAATGTAAAAATATACGCATTCCTCAGTAGCAATAAGGTAGCGCCCTTGTTGCATACAGGTGAAAGCGAATTTAATTTCCATGGGTGTTTTTTTGATCAATACATTTCTTTTCCCAACAAGCTGATAAATACGTGAATAATTTATTCGCATCACTGGTTATTTATTCATGTGTCTTTTGCTCGTGACTTGTTATACAAACCGACCAACATGATTTTGTTCCTTCAAAGAATAACAAATACGTAGGGGTGTGGGTTCGAAAAATATGTTAGGATTGACCTCATTTAAAACATAATTGACACGACTGTATTGCAAAATATGGAATGAAATAATTGCAATAAATTTCAAATTTGAGAAAGAAGATACTTGAATGTCCATTGAACAATTTAGGCCAGCTTTCATCATTACGGTTAGCAGATCACCCAATCATCTGTCCTCTGTATCAATATTTTCTCAAAACAACCCTCCCCTGATGCCGAAGTGGGAAACACTTCTAATTAACTACAGTAATCTTTCTCAATGGAGTTCAAAAATGTCGTTCAAAGGGGTCTCGGAGTTGCGAGAGACTAAAACGACCGTAACCGTGTGTCTCAATTTCATGCTTGATCACTGGGACTTCTCAAATTTCTCAAACTCATGCTTGGCTCCACTCGCACGCCTCTGCGTTAGGGAAAAAGAGGGGTACCAAAATCTGCGAAAGAGGAGAAAGGAGGTGGTGGTGGGGGTGTAGGGGGGGGGGGGGGCTAGTGTGCCCCTCTGGCAATTATAGCAGCATTATCAGAGGCCACGGTGGCATTATCAGAGACCACGGTGGCCCGTTTAGCATCAAGCGATAAACACGTGATAATATTCCTACTGGTCGCTGGTGAAATTTTAATTGTTTGTTTATTTTTCAATTTCACGCGGTTCTAAGTCCGACTGTTTATTTTTATTTCAAAGGGAATATAGTTGGAAATACGTCATGGATGTTGTGGTGAAAAACAAATATAATTCATTTTGAGATGAATTGTTTTTGATAAGATAGTACAAAATATTACATTTTTGTTAGGGAATTCTCTAAAATTGAGATGATTAATTATGACTTTTGACTAAAATATTACATTTTAGATTTAATATTTATATATATTCTGTTCATTTCTATCAAATGTATAACTGAATGTATCTCTTATACCACCGTTGTTGGTTTAAACTATTTGTCAGTGTCTAATAATTCATCGACACATATCCGATATAAATAACAGTATGAACCTTACAATGCATTTTGCTGTTCATAGGCTTCGTTCAAATTACAGATGTTTTATTATTTAAATGATTCAAAATACATAATATCCCAGGTCACAATGATAATAGTATATGTGTATCATTTTTAGGCTGGAACACCGTATGATCTAAAAGATACTTCAGAAGCATGGCGAACAGCTCTAGCTCAACAAGGATTTCCATACGATCCAGCAATGGCTATGTACCCATACGGGCCTGGGTAAGTTTGATCATTATTTTAATTACATTACAATAATTTTAAAATTATTTAAAAGAAATAATAAATATATATATTTTAAAACCGTGCTTAATGTTATTTTAAGATGATTCCATTTTATGAATATCAATTCTTGGCTTTAAATTTTATATAATATTATTTTTCAGATATGGGGGTTTAGATCTGAATTCAAGAAGGAAGAACGCCACCCGTGAAAATACAAATACTCTAAAAGCATGGCTCTACGAGCATAGGAAAAATCCATATCCAACCAAAGGTGAAAAAATAATGCTGGCCATTATTACAAAAATGACGTTGACACAAGTTTCTACGTGGTTCGCAAACGCTAGACGGAGATTAAAAAAGGAAAACAAGATGACGTGGTCGCCGAGAAACCGTTCCGAAGACGGAACCGACAGCCTAGACGGAAACGGAGACGGCGATTCCGATGCCGGAAAAGACGATCATAACGATTCAACGTCAAACGCAGAAAATATGGATGATCTTGACAACATCGACTGCAATGACCGGTCCCTACTGTCCCCTGGTAAGTTGAAATATATGTATACATTTACGTGTGCGATTGTTTCCGTTGTATATATTACTTTAAGTATCTACATCTGCTACCAAATTCTCAAAATCACATTTTACGCAATTTCCGACTCGGTTGTAATTTTAATTTTCAAACACGATTTCATCTGTAAATTTCAATGTACAATACGATAGCACTAATTAATTCTCCAGTGATCAATACTGTTGAAATATCACGAAATATTAAAATGATCTTCCCGCATATCCTACCATGCATGCGATTACTTAAAACAACATTAACTCATAACCACACTACGATAAATTTTAAACACAACCACATTCTTAAAATATCGTATAAATTCCATACGACAATAATTTTATCTACAATGGTTTCCTCAAGACAATTAACCATTCATAATTTTTTTTATGTCGTAAATATTTCCTAGATCTGCACGCCCACTAACTTAAAGAGTATAATATGTCGTCGACATTGCTTCTATGCTACGTAGGCTTATACGAGTCTCCTGAGAATAGATGTGAATAACTAGGGTAGCTCTCGTGTGTAAATTACACGTCTTGCCGTGTGAAATATGGCCTCATTAATTGCAGTTTACTGCATACTTTCAGCTTAGAGTCTTTGACACAAGTCCTGAAATATACATCAATGTCAATCTAAATGTCACATAATATTTTCATTGTGATTCTAAATGGTAAGGTATATTAATTCATAATGAATTTATAATACCTTTAATTTTTAATAACCGCTCCAGTGATGTATTATTAAATTTAATAGTAATTTTTTTTAAAGAAAGGTTTTTAAATACACAAGTCATTACTTTGCGTCAATATGATTGTATTAAAATAATAATTACCTTTTTCGCATTGAGTTTTTGTCATACTAAGAATGCTTAACATTTACAATACGTCAAATTTGTATCTTCTAGTAGTTAAACTGATCTATACATATACCTTCAAATTTATTGTTTCTACAATCTCGATATTATCAAATTCGTATAATTTTGAAATGAACAAATATTTACATTTTGTTTAGACAGCACTTGAGTGATGTTATAAATCTGCTATCAGCGAAAAAAAGTTATTGACACGGATCATCAACGTAATAACCAAGCTGTTACGAATACTTTCAATCTCATTCACTAATGGTAAACGAGATCTGGTTTTGAGTATCAAGCGTCTGATTCATAAACGAGAGTGTTTGTAGTATTGCGACTTCACAAAGGGATGGCGTAATTGTATTGCAAACAGACTACAAATAAATTAATCAAATATTTGATTAATTGATTTCGCCTCCTCTTTAGCGGTGAACGGGCAAACTATTCCTTTCGGGCCAGAATGCCCCGGATTGAGTTAGTCTCGGAGATTATGTTCCTTCAACGTCTAATAACAAAGGCATTTGACGCCTCTTGCAGTGGATATCTAGCGGATGAAATAGACACCCTTCATTACATGTCAGTCAACTGTCTGTTAGTAATAGGCAAGAAAAGATGGAAGATGTTTAACTTTGCTTATCGATTCCGTCTTGTGCTGCAGCGTTCAGAAAATGTGCTTTAAGTCTTTCAACAGAAAACGTTCATCGCTTTTATTAAGCGATTTCATTTAAATTGTTTTCATATTTGTTATATTTCACGCCAGCTCTACAATCTATGCTTTTGTTATGAGCAGGGAAGGAAACTGTATTTAATTCATAATTGATGTCTTTGCTTCATTGAACTTGTCAACAAAGTTCCATCATGTTAAGCATATGCATGCTGATTATTACGGCAGGGTCTGCTACACTCTATGTCATGTAATTACAAATTACACATTAACTTACCGTTAGAACATTTCGTCATTAGAAAATTCGTATTTTTTTGGGATATATTTTAAATAACAGTTATTTACAGCTGAATACAATTCTTTATTAAAAACAATACTGGTATACTATAGTAGCTATATTACATATATTGCATACTAATGATACAACATTTTGAAAATGATAAACTTTGCATGCAGTTGAGTTGGAGAGTAAACAGGTAGCATGTGATGTTAAATATAATAATGTTTACAGAATGTAGTATGTTTTTAATTAGAACAAGTTATTAAACAAGCTAAGAACAGGTTTGACATATACTTTACATTTAATAGATACACGTAATAGCTCATTATGTCCATGTTTTCAATTTTATTCATTAATCTATGAACATTTTAAAGTCATTGCTGTACAATTATTCTCACAGTTAATTATTTAATTAACACATTAATATTTGCTATAGGCAGCCGCACATACCAAAACGTACCGAAGTGACGTATACATAAGCAAATTATCTTCTATTTGAGGTACTTTACATGTAGTGTAAATGTACGATTCAACCGTAGCAACAGATAACTCTGCGTCACACTTGAGATTATTATTTCTCATGTATTGCGAGTGGTATACTCAAGTGGATGAGTATCGAAACGTACAATATCTGTCATAAATACCACTACAATAAACTAACCCTTCATAAATATCCGTCAATAGAATAGAAGATTGAAAACGATGCTATATACACAAGAAATAAACAGGTGAAATCTACAATACCTGCAATAGACAATACGTGAAATAGACAATATGTGCAATAGACAACACTGCAACACGCACACATAACTTTCGTGATATTCCTCTCATATACAGGAGCAAATAACACTCTAAACGTGAAATAAATAACAGAGAAATACAAACACACAGATACGTTACAACGAACGCTGACCGGTTGAGTGTTTGTTTACCCACACTAATAATCACTGGGACGTAAATGATAGCCCTTGATCTTTATACGTCAATAGTCGCATTGAATTAGAGTAATTAATAGCAATAATGATATAGCCAATATCAATTATACATCGCTTCGGTGGACAGTTCTTCTCTAATCTGGCGTCCTGTGTACTCAATACACCTGTCTATTGTTCAGCGGCGTTTACCTGTATCAATGCAATTGTAGGAGATCAGCTAAACAGCGGGAACGTCCAAACAGAAGCAGCGAGACATTCCCGTTTGCTGAAAATCAGTCTCAGTAATCCGCGCACGATCTGATGTCGGGCACGCGGGGGTTCGATCCATGCCCCTGGGGTGCGGGACTAGATAGGACGGGGTGGGGAGGAGACAGGATGGTTGAAGAGGGAAACGAGGGATTTTCACTGCCGAAACTGATCCTTTTCGAGGTCAATTGCTATATTTATATAGTTTTAGTGTATGTTGTGAAGAAGCATGGTTACGCTCTCTAGGAGTTGTCAATACGAATTTGAATGTATATAGATAACACGAAAATTGTGTCTAAAAACAGAGGCTGATATTTGTGAGAAAGGCTGTGTGTGTGGGTGGGTGGAGGGGGGGGGGGGGGTATTGGTAGAGAGGGGATGTAGAGGTTTTCCTTCCTTGTACATTATGTTATCTCTGGCCAATGACAGGGACCAAGATGTCGAGTAAGGAAATGGTAAATTTTCTTGAGACGGGTATGATCATTATTGGAAGAGTCTGGTTATTGCACCCCAGGGTTCCACCATGATGGACTCGACCTTTGACTTCCGTGTACGCTAATGGTGTGAACATCCTTCGGTGTCTTAACTTGATGTTTTATGGGCATTTCTACGATTTATATTACTATATACGTTAACAATTATATTCATCAATAATTTTTAAAACATCAATGAGAATAATTTTTAAGTCATTACAAAAAGTAATAATAAACGCCACAAATATACACACACACAAACAAACAAACAAACAAAAAACAAGCAAAAAACAAACAAAAAAAGAAAAAAAACAAAATAAAAAAAAACAAACAAAAAAAACACACACAAAAATAAAAAGAAAAAAAACACACATAAACAAACAAACGAAAACAAAACAAATAACAACAATTAATACATGCAGAATATAAATTCGGTTATTTACATTAGTATCAATAATACTAATATACAAATGTCATATATTAAACAGTTCATGTAATGCTGTAACTTTCACGAGAACGACTGCGTTCCTTCCCAAGACCACCGTGTAGGTAGTGCTTCCCCGTCGTAACATGTACTATCAAGTTACAGTCTGACGAGCGCAGAGTGATGTCTGGTGGCCGTCTCACAAACCCCTTATCTTCAGAAAATGGCACGAACAATCCGTTCATAGGAAACTGTAACAATTTAGAAAGAGAGATATTGTATGCTTAATCTTGAATTTTAGAAAATATCAGCGGATTTTAAACTTGTTTCCATTTCGACAGCAAAAATGTTGTGGT
This sequence comes from Lepetodrilus schrolli, assembly GCA_032361225.1. Lineage (NCBI taxonomy): Eukaryota > Metazoa > Mollusca > Gastropoda > Lepetellida > Lepetodrilidae > Lepetodrilus > Lepetodrilus schrolli. The sequence continues at coordinate 913 of JAUTBT010084118.1, read as the reverse complement.
TATTATTGTAAATAATCTGGTAAGATTTGTCGGCACCGCGGAGTTGAAAAAAATAATCTCAGATCATCCCTTGTTTTAATGCGCATTCACTTGCGATATGTGTGTGTGTGTGTGTGTGTGTGTGTGTGTGTGTGTGTGTGTGTGTGTGTGTGTGTTTGTGTTAGTGTTAGTGTTAGTGTTAGATATGCGTTTATTCCCATGTGGAATTGTACGAATTCCCATGTGGAATTGTATGATCATGCGTGGTTCTAGTCATGTTCGGATGTTAATCTGTACTGGTATAATACAGATACCATTTAGGATAATCTGCGAACGAACGTTTATCTTGAAAATTTACATGTTCTGTAAAAATATACAAAAAAATACACTGATTAGAACAATAAATGTACATAATGACGCATACGTATCAAAACGGCAAATTAATGTTTAAATCATGTAAATTCTTTTCACAATTTATAAAAGAACCCTTAAAAATGTAATTTGAAGAATCTTCGCACATTTTAAACAGTGCAAATTCACTAATTAAATATTTGGCCGTCATTACAACGTTAACCTCTTGCTAGTTGTACCATCATTCCAGAAACGTGTGATCATAAAAGGGAGACGACTGACGCTCCGTATTTAATTACTCGTACATCGCAATTAAACTGTCATTTGACACGTAAGTCTTGTTCCCAGGGCTGTTTATGGATATTATCACGAGCTGTTATTGGGTATTAATCCATGTGGCTCTATCTTAATTCTTTATGATGACGTACTCTTGGCAGGTTGATTAGTAAGCCGACTGTATATAAATAGTGTTTGTTCCCCTATAAGACTCTCTGCTATCCATGGACATTATATAGTACTACAATGCATTTATTATTACTAAAATGTATTCATTATATATATATATATATATATATATATATCA
>JAUTBT010084117.1:0-12563 GCA_032361225.1 Lepetodrilus schrolli | reverse complement strand
CCCCCACCCACACACACACACACAACACACACACACCACACACACACATACACACACACACACACACCACACACACACACACCACACCACACTCTGAATGAATATTTAATTTTCATTATGTATTCTCATGCAAACTCTGAATGGAACTTCATCATTATTTCTTCATCAGGACAGCAAGGTGATTAACATACCTACACAAGTTGAGGAGTTAAAGGGTTAATCTTGTTAAAGCTCAAACTATTGGCCTGAATGTTGACCCTCTGACCACACTTTGATTAGAAATGTGTTAATTACCTGTCAAGAAATTGATTATTTTTTCACAGTTTGCTGATAGCAATGTGCCGGTGTATTTTTTACAACAATAAGAGAGGAGATCTCAGTCATGATCTAGTTACCTCCCTTAGAAATTCAAAAGGCGACAGATAGTTTTATAGGCATGATAGAATTTGTCTGGAACTGGAATAACCATGATTTTAAAAATCTACTTTTCCTCTTGTTTGAGACATCTGAAGTGTGGGGAGGCATCTTTGTCACAACACAACATTGGTTTAACCCCCGCCCAGTGGGCACATTATCGTGGTTTGTCAATCACCTGAGGATTTCTGTGTTTGAATCTCATCCTGGGGTGATTGGTATCATATCCACAGTTGAAGCAGTTCAGTTAGACCAACATCTTATATATTGAAATCCAATGTTTTCATTGCCCAGAGATTATGAAACATTTTTGAGTATTTAAGATATCATGCTCAATTTAAACTTTGCAAGGGGATGAGTTGAATGTGTAAACAACACTTTTGAGTTGAATGTGTAAACAACACTTTTGAGTTGAATGTGAAATCGTACTCAGAAGAGTTTGGTAACCTCGTGGCCTGGTAATTTTATTGTAATGCTAAAAGAGTACTGTCTTGTCTGACCACCTAAAGTGAAATCATGGCCATACAGCATCTAGGACTGGCTACCGTAACCATCTCTAAATATATTTCAAATCATATTGCACACATTATTTTTAAAAAATAATCATAGCTTCAAAACAATTGCTCATCTTACTAAAAAGTAGAATTAGTACATTTGAAATGTTCCGTTTGGGTGATTATGTTCTCAGAAGAACAAAGTATCCAATAGATTGTAGTATGCTGCTCAGTCAGTTGTATATGGCTGGAGTGAATGACAGCTTGCCTTTTGTGTCCTGTATGCTAATCTCTATCAACTATGTACAGAGCTTGTAGGAGGAATGTACAATTATCTCCAGCTTGTGTACCAGTTGGTCTGTCCTGTTTATGTACTAGATGACCTGTCCAGTTTATATACTAGGTGACCTGTCTTGTATTTTCAAGGTCAGATATTCATCAGTATATCTGACTATGGCCTACTGTAATTTTGTAATTTATTTAGGTATTTTGAAGTCTCTACACTTACTTCGATGTTTGTTTTCTAATTTGTACCATGTATGTTTGCACAAATCTTTTGGCTGATAGTGGGTCCATGTGAAGACATGAGCCTTGCCACGCTGGCAGTATTGCTGATGAGTCATGTGATTGTCTGGGGATTCCCCATTTTTCCTTCAGACCATGTGTTCTGCAGCCATCAACTCCTCACATTGACATTACTGTTAATTGGCTGATGTCTGTAGACAGGCAGGCCCTGTCAGGAACCATGGAATGGCCAACAGGGTTTCATGTATGAATGTCTTGCAATATTTCACATGTTGACTAGAATTGGTATTTTGATGTATATTTCTATGACTAAATATTCAATTTTAATACATTACAGAGTGAGTAACATACAAATGTTCAATATCCACTGAATTTGAATTTAAGCAATTTACCCAACTAGTATTCAAAGGAAATGATTAAATATGGATTTTTCTGGTTTTTCTTATTATTGAGTTTATTATCTGTGTGTTCAGATGTGTGAGTGTGTGTGACACATGTGGCAAGTTAATGCACCACAGGCCTGCACAGAACAATGGACTGCCAGAATGTGGAGAGGAAAGTAGTACCTAGACAACAATGGCAGCCATGTTTGTCTGGAACACATGGTATAGGTTGTCTATTGACTTTTCTTGATATATTCCAGTTTATTCTTTGCCTCTTGTCGATCACCAGTTTAGCATTTGGATTTGAGTCTGTATTGATTTGCTGTATTATAGTGTTTTGGAGTTCGCAAAATGAATTTAGGAATAAATCCAAACGTTTAAGTATAAATGTAATATCAAAGTTAATTGTAATATCAAAAACAATTTTGATAACAAATATGTGTATAACTAGGTCTGGTCTATAGCATACAGCAATATTTCCATTCCAACACTACAATACATTCTTAATTCTGTTTCTTATGATTTCTTTTTCTTCCAGTTGTTTATGAAATTGACAGTTGTCTGTATACTAGTATTTAGATAGTAGATACAATTTTGTACTTGTCATTTTATGTTTGTTGTTGAGGAAACCATATGTTGACTAATATGAGTTATAGAGATGCAACTGAGTTGGAAAGGTTAGGATTAGGGTTAGGGTTGTGAACTAAGTAAGAAATCAACACTGTACTTTTATGTTTATGTACGAACTGGATGAACCTCCTCGTATTATATTCGAGTTACTCAATGTGCTCTTATAGCAATTAGTTCCTACAGTACATCTGAGAGTCGGATGTCCAGTTGGTTTTAGTTTTAGCTGCAGCCTGTTGGCAAACATTCCATTCAGTGTACTAGTAGTAATACCTGGGCGGGTGGTAGCGCAGTGGGAGAACGTTGGACCTCGGAGGCAAATGTTCGCAAAAATTACCTTTCTGATGCAATATTGATAGAATACGTTGTCTGTAGAGTGGCAATTTGTTGTCTGTAGAGTGGCAATGTGTTGTCTGTAGATTGACAATGTGTTGTCTGTAGAGAGGCAATGTGTGGATATAAGTGAAAGAATCTTGAAAGCGGCTCTAAACAAACAAAAATAGTAATACTATAGGCTACAGTGTATTACAGCACTCATAATTTAATTTCATGAATATCTTTAATATATTTTACTAAATGTGTCGTGTCTATTTGTACGGAATGTCTTCAAACATTCTTCAGTTATGAGGAGTACTTTCAAGGTGTTCTGGTGTTGCAAGATTGATGTGACCACTGCAGGCAGTGGGAGGTCACAGGAGGTCACAGGAGGGCACACATATGTTGGTGACTGACCTACCCAGGCCTGAGGGCCACTCATTGATTCCTATAATAATAATAATAATAATAATAATAATGTGAATATATTTATTGCGCCAAATCCATGCTCAAAAGCATGCTCATAATACTACATTATTACCCCGGTAAATGGATCTGTGTGCACTCAATTTCCTTCTCAACACCCTGGGGAGTATACAACCCAATGTTATCATTCACAAGTCCATCTCATCCTTCCAGGTACCCATTCTCTGCTGGGTGAACAGAGACATTTTCGAACTAAGCCACTTGCCCAAGGTGACACCACAAGTTTTTCAGCCTGTGATTCGGTGTGGAGCAGGATACGATTAGGTTCTCGTTCACCCATCCACGAACCAGCCGAGCTCAAACATGCTTTACTTTAGCCTGAGCCACCGTAATGCATGTGGGCTTCACCGACTTATTTAGACAATTTCATCTTCTACATGATGATACATGTTCTGTATGCAAGAGAATAGGATATTTGTAATATTGCGGTCACACATGCCTGACCCATCTAACATGGCCAGTCTAACATAAATAATTTCTTACTTAACTCCTATTTTCTTATGCTGCATTTTTTTTTAGTTTGTCTGCGTGCATTTTTATAAATAAAATATATTTTTAAGGTAAAAATAATTAAATCCAAGACGTTACACATTGTCAATTATTGGAACAGAAAATTTTGTGTTTGACCTGTTTGACATTACCCAGTAGCGTATATTACCTTGTTACTCGGTACCATATATTACCTTATTACCCATGTTACCTGGTACCATATATTACCTTATTACCCAGTACCGTATATTACCTTATTACCCAGTACCGTATATTACCTTATTACCCGGTACTGTATATTACCTTATTACCCGGTACCGTATATTACCTTATTACCCGGTACCGTATATTACCTTATTACCCAGTACCGTACGTATATTACCTTATTACCCAGTACCGTATATTACCTTATTACCCAGTACCGTATATTACCCAGTACTGTATATTATCATCCTAGGTCTTGTCAGTACCAGCCGGTGCTCGCAGGTTTACTGCAACATTCAGCGCTACGGATGTTGCGGGTTTCCTCCTGCCCTAAAACTGACAAGTTGTGATATAAGTGAAAGAATCTTGAAAGCGACTTAAAACCCCAATTAAAAAAACAACAAAAAAAACCCACGTACGTTGAAGGCAAATACACCATCATTTATCATTATTGAGGTTCTCCTGCATCTGAACTGTTTATGTATGGGCACATGGCTCTGACACTAATCCTGTGTGTAACTGAGTGTTCACTAAGGCATGTCTCCCTGCAGGCTACAAGATTCACGGGCCGGAAATCGTGACAATCTTCAAATCAGATCACATTTTCCTGACTGATCATCAATTACCTGATTCTGTTGCTGATATTTCTACAGTTCACTGAACAGTTTGCTTTTATCTGAGTTGGTATTTGTAAATGTAAACTCGGTTTGATGCACTTATTTGACAATTTGAGACGTTTGCATTGCATGTTGTGATGTTCCATGGTTTGGGAGAGTTGCCATGCTCGATTGACTGTGATCAACACCTCACAGATTGTGATCCTCTTTTCCCCAGAATGTCTGGATAGTGTGTGGATATATGCTGTGCAACAGGTTATACTGGATAGTGTGTGTGTGTGTGCAACAGGTTATATCCTAACAGATGGACTATGTGCATGTTGCACATTGACGTGCTGTGATGTTGCACATTTAAGATACAGTTACTGTGGCACGATGACTAGAATCTGACATTTGAGGAACTAGCTTTGTGTTTTGGTCACAAGGCAGATTTACCTGGAATACTGTGTTTCACAGAGTGACATTATCCTCCGCGAATCAAGCTGCCAGGACTGGTACTGTTGACGTCGTCAAGCTGTCAACATCTGTTGACATTATTGAACTGCAAGGACTGATACTGTTGACATTACTGAACTGCAAGGACTGATACTGTTGACATTATTGAACTGCAAGGACTGATACTGTTGACATTATTGAACTGCCAGGACTGATACTGTTGACATTACTGAACTGCCAGGACTGATACTGTTGACATTACTGAACTGCCAGGACTGATACTGTTGACGTTACTGAACTGCCAGGACTGATACTGTTGACATCATCATGTCGTCCTCTAGTGACGAGGATGAGGTTTTCCATTTCCTCAGTAAATTCCGAGGACCGGTCAAGAGAACGCGTCTGCTCTCGGTACGAAGATTTATGTCAGGATATATAACTGTATGAAACTATATTTTATAAATCCTTCATAGCAGTCATTATTATCTGTAATGCCATATTGTTATATTCTTAGGAAGCACGGTCAGTGAATATAACATTTTAACAAGTCGTCTTCATTTTGTTCAAGATTGATTGAATTAGTGCTTTGACATAAACAGTAACAAAGCATTTAAAAGTATCTCTAAAAATGCTGATTTGTTAATTACTTGATGAAGTTAACTGGTTAATGGAGTGAGTTGACTGTTGGTGGGTTAATGGAGTTATTATGGCCTTGCAGACCTTGGTCTGTTTGCAATACCTTACACGGATTAACTGGCTGATGGAACCTGATGTTTACCTGTGCGTTCTACCTCATTACTGGAGGGCTTACAATATGCTAATTACAGGGGACATTTTCCACAATAGTGCATGTTGGAATTACAATTTTACTCAACATTCTGGTGTAACTGATGTGATCTCTTACAGCATTTGCAAATAGGATGTAATTATTATGAAAATAAGTATATAATTTTAGTAATTTTAGCTGTTTCAGTGTAGGTGTTGATGTAACGTGATACTGAACTACTATATGATTAAGTGTTCAGAAGTAATTATTTAAATGAATTTGTGCCTTCTACTTTGTTTTTTTTAGTAGACTCTGTGGCCCAACTATCAGAATAACCCTAACCCTGACAATTCTATCTATTACTGTAACTGTATCAGCATTATTGTTCTATGCCAGTCTGTTCTGACATGGAAGTCATTCATCTATGCTATTGGGTATGGCAGGTGGTGTCCTGGTATTAGTTTTGTATTACCATGGTGATCTTACTTGACCTGGCATGACCTGAAGTGTCATGGCGACATTGTTAAGCCTGAAGGGCCAGAGTTAGTTGATGAAATCACGCATCATTAGACATCCTGTGTCTTCTTGTCCTGGATCGAGATGAAATGTGGTGTATACCACCACCACCACCACCACCACCACACCACCACCACCATCATCATCATCATCATCATCATCATCATCATCTATAATAATGATATCTTTATTATCCCTGGGGAATTTTGTTATGCCTACAGGGCTTTAAGTTTAATAGAGAATTTGATAGACAACTACAAACAAATATCAGATCTGTTTTCTATTGTTAGTGTGACAGGGTATAGCATGCTGTTTGTAGTTTTAGTTTTGTATATAAATTTATATATATTTTACTGACAACTGCTGTGTATGTAAAGTAGCTGGATGCTTAGGAACAGTAACCCAAGTCAGGTGACGTCATACTATCCTTGTGACGTCATACTATGACTTTGACATTATATATGTGGTGATGAGCATTTACAAGACTAAGAGGGTTTTTACAATAACAGCAATGGAACAAATGTAATAGTTATGTTCTATTCTGAGCAAATTACTAGTATGGATACTAACAACTGACCAATGAAGTATCAAGAATGCATTCTGACCGATGCTAATGTGTTTGGTATTTGTTGCAGGACAATGACTTGAAGCAGAAGATTGACCATGAGATGAAGATGCGTGAGGGGACGGCGAAGCTGTTGGCAGCGTCGAAACATCCGGCGCAGATGTTGGAGGCCGCCAAGAACCTGCTGACGTCAAACACGCGCATCTACGCCTACATGCACGAGCTGCAGAAACGCAAAACTGATGAAGTGCTTGGGAAGAACCAGTGAGTATGGGGAGATAACTCCCACTGACTGTTTAGTTTGTTGAGTTTCATGTGTTGACATGTCAGTGGAGTAGTGGATATTTGAGGCTCACTGTTGTAGTTCCTAAACTATGTTGTAATGTTCTCCTTTAGATGGTAGCAAATATACCTAGCTACAGTGCTGGAAAAAACCAACCCACATCTACATTTGTAGAAATTGGTTAAACTAAATATTACCTGAAAATATATAGATTAGATTTATCTGCACAAGCACGTATTCCTCATGTCCCACTTGGTTTCCATTATGACTGGTTTATTTCACTGTTTGTCTCAAGGAAATACATTACAAAAGATAAACTACTGTTTCATGATATTTTGTTTGCTGACTACAGAAGCTGACTGTACTATGTGTGTTTCAGGTCTGTGGAAGGAAACCAGGTTCCATGTACGGCCAAAGTGGGTGTTTCTGGTCAGTATGTGTGCTGTAATATCTGCAACATCTTCAACATCTGCAACATCTGCAACATCTGCACTACCTCCACCTGCACCATCTGCATTCCCAGCAATGACATCTGCAGATGGCAGATGTTTACAAAATGGCACAGCATTAACTGATATGTTAACACAGTGATTTGAATATATTACTCTGCCATCATAAGTCATACAATATTATATGATTTACACAATTCCTAAAATTCATCTTTTGTATGTACAATGATGTAATTTCTAGTCGTTGTTAGAATACACACATTCTACAAGCATTGTCAAAGCATAGATAATGTAAAACCTGTAGCATGATGTCTTTTACGTTTTTAAGAAGTCCTTTTTATTTCAGATATCCGAATACCATTAATGTGGAAGGATAGTGACCATTTTAAAAATAAGGGAGGTAAGTGAAGTCATCATTTTATTTATGCCTTGAAAATCTATGCACCATGCATGCCCACTCCGGTGAGATTCAATGTATGTGCCGCCCACTCCGGTGAGATTCAATGTATGTGCTGCCCACTCTGGTGAGATTCAATGTATGTGCTGCCCACTCCGGTGAGATTCAATGTATGTGTCATAATATGAACCTCAGTATTATCATAATCTGTCTACCGTTCCAAAAACACCCCAGCTTATTTTTGATTGATGGCACTTCAATATAACATTCTAAATATAGCACTTTTGGTGAACATTCATTGCCTGTATAGATACATTACATATAAAATATTTCACCCATCAATCATCTGCATTCTGTGACTAGTAAACTATTCCTCCGGCTATGTCTGCCTGACTGATCTATCAGTACAGCAGGGCACACTCACCTCTACAAGATTGGTGGAGGCAGATAGGACCAACTTTATGAAAAAGGTTTAATTATTAGTAATCAAATGGGTGAAATATTCCTGCAGCCATATTAAGCAATAAATCAATTCCCTCAACCATTACTGATATACTACGAGTAGGTAAATAAACAGATTTTTTTATGTTATTTACGTCTAATATTTAAATTCCACAAACTTAATAAATATTTAATTCAAAGCCCATTTGTTACAAACTATATGAAAGCAAAGTAAAACAATTAAATTAAAAACTGATAAATAAATGCAGTCAAGTTATATAAGTATTGACATTAATTGTTTAGAGCAAGAAACCACAAATTATTTTGCATAGTGTCCAGGCTCCAAGGCTGCAGAGCCTTTTTGGGTTTGATTTCACGTTTTGTGTTCAAATCCCAACTGTTACACATTTAGGATATTTCTAGCAATTTGATTGGTTGAGAAATAGTGTAATGATACTGATCGTAACTGATTTTACTACAGTCGACCCCCGTATATATCTGGACTTTAGAAATCCGGTTCTCTCGCTATCTGCACAGTTTTTACTATATAACATTTTGCTATATAAAATGACTCAGGTAACCAGAAATTCAGTTTCTGTTTACTGTCGGACATTTCCGGGAACCAAATAGATAAATTAAGTACAATTTATGTTCAGATATCCGGATGATAAATTTTGTGAAGATTTCAACTGCTATAGTAGACTTTGTTTATTAAGTTAGGAAGGGCTCAAGCCAGATTAGGCCGATAGAGGGGCAGTGTTTTTACAACAATAGATTGTTTATCTCACTTCATAAAATCTGTTGCAAAATAATCAAGAGTTATTCACGTTGGATTAAAGATTAAGGTAATATCCAGGACATACAAATACAAATAATCAAGTGTGAGTTCGATTGGATTAAAAATTGAGTCAACATTGTGACTTTTACGTACATGATAACCTATACAGCTGTATGTCGTGAAACGTTGTGTGTGACAAGTTAAGAGTAGGGTGGCAAGTCTTGCTAAATTCAGACATCCGGAAACTCAGTTACCTGCACTATTTTACCGGGAGCACAACCGTCTGGATAAACGGGGGTCGACTGTTTGGCGGCCGCAAGTGGACTTCCACCTCGGAGAAAGTGATGAGGTTTTTGGTGAAATTTTGGTGGAATTTACCATGAATAATGAGGACAAGTTGGATAAATATAATAGTTATGTGAGAGTTGATCCAGTCTGTCATCAAAACATCGAGCATGCAGTGGCTTACACTATCAGCTGGCTATCTACAATTGCACAGACTGGAGTTGTAACGTCAAACAATGTGATGTGACGTCAAGCCCATTACATCACTACAGATGACTTCATTCAAGTTTATCACAGTTGCTGTTTCAAGGCTCTCCGCTAATTTGGGCGCCGATAAATGACCTAACAAAATTACAACTGTTTCGAGTTGCCCATTTCAATCTTATTTATGGTGATCATTCGCGCTAGCAAGAAAGAGTTCCTTCGTAAAATGAACTTTGGCGTCAAATGTGTTACAATAGAGATAAATATATGGTGTTTTGAAATTTAATAATGGCAAATTTTGCATTTGAATGAAATTTCCCATTGTTGAATTTCAATAACACCCACAAATTTCAAAACACGACATATTTATCTCCTAATTCAAAATTTTAGAAGACTGCCCTGGACCCTTGTTGCACAGAACAGTTGTAGCTAAAATTGATTGTAAGCCCAAATTATGTCGGAACCCGCTACAAGTGTAAGTCCATTGCGGAATACACTCACTCAATCTCATATAATCTCGTTCACTCTTGCTCATTATTTCTCACTTTCACTCACTCAATCTCATATAATCTCGCTCACTCTTGCTCACTATTTCTCACTTACTCTTGCTTATTATCACTGTCACGCTTTCATTCAATCTCACTTACGCTCTCTCACCTCGCATATTTGATGCATAATCTCCCTCTAGCTCACTCTAGCTCACTCTAGCTCACTCTAGCTCACTGACCATGCGTCCTACTTTTTCAGACCACCGCAGATATGCCGTGTTTTGTCTGCTGAAGATTGGCACAGAGATCTACGACACGTCCATGATCAGCAACGTGGACCGCAGCATGACGGACATCACCTTCGAGGACATCGTCTTGTTGTCAGTCACTGTCTCTTACTGTTGCTTCAATAACACATGTGTTACTGTTGCTTCAATAACACATGTGTTACTGTTACTTCAATAACACATGTGTTACTGTTACTTCAATAACACATATTTCGCTCACTATTACAATGTTCTCTTACTAGTTTAGTAAAAACTAAGATTCCACAAGTCATTAGCATCTCCATTCTTAAATGCTATGAATGAAAATGGTATTAAAAGGGATATGGACAATATTTGTTGATTATGCAGATATTGACAATACATATCTTAACTCTCTCCCTGCTGAAGGCAACCGGAGATGCCTCAATCAGCAGTGCTTTTGCCTAATCCAGCAGGGAAAGGGTTAATTGTTTATGTTCTTCATAGAACTGCTATGAATGACATGTCAGTGTATTTTATTGCTGTTCCAGCAACAACATCCCCCACGACTTCGACTACCGCGTGGAGGTCTACTGCCACAAGTTGCACGATGACCTCTCCATCGCAAACACACCTAAGAAACTCCGGAAGAGGATCAACGACATCTCCGGATCTGTCGGAAGAAGTGTTGGGAAGCGTCTCTCCGGACTGGTAAGTTGCCATAGCAACACGAACAGACTTTGCAGGAATTCCCCAGTTCTGAAGCAAATGGTTTTGACAGGCTATTCAGAGTTATCTCCCTTAGTGATTAATTCTGAAGCACTGCCTACTCAATGTATTTATCTCGACACATTTCTATTTCAGAATGATGCTGATATTATGGGAAATATGGTTTTGTAAGTATTCACTTTTCTTTCCTGGTGCACATAAATGAGTAGTCATGTATTTACTATTTGCCATTATTTCAGCATTTTATGCAGTATTTGATGCCAATTCTTTGTATATTCTGGTTGATAGGAAGTTTTAAATCACCAGTAAAAATGTTATCATCCATTAACCATCCAGATTTTCTTCATTTCGTGTGTGGTCATGGATATGCATTAGAATGAGATATTGAAAATATTTGTCTATTTTTTCAGAGGTCCAAAGTTTGAGCTAGCGGCTAAGGGTTCTCTGGTTTTAGCAGATGTCAACGACTCCATTAGGACATTTGATTTACAGCTAGAAGTCAATTCAGGTATAATCACCAGGTTCTACTACTCGGAATATATTAGCTGTCTCATATAAATATTCTGTGTAGTGTCCCCATTTTGGGGTAAACCAGCTTTTGTACTACTTACTAAAACACTACTTCCGCTTCCAAAACTCAAAGAATCCTACCACGTGTTGGATATATTTGATGTCTGACACTTCCCCTGTTATTATTAACTGGTATAAATTTCATCGACAAACGCAAGTATGCAATCGAACAAAGTGAAACATTAGAAAATTTAGCTCTTAGCTTAGTGCACTTTTTAATGTGATGTAAAAAATTCGTAATAAATAATTGCAAGTTCTAAAATGTATTAGTCACATCGTCTGCTCGCAGGCAAGTTTAGCATCATAAATCACTTGACCTCAGTGGAATGTCTCATGTCGATTTCAAAATATACAGGATCCCGTTTTAACCATTTCTTACATACTGATTTTGTAATTTTTACAAACAAAATTTCATATTTCATCATAAAATTTCTCATTAAAATGACAATTGTGGTAAGTTTTCATTGTCAAGATGTTCAGTATTATTTTTGTCATTTTGTCAATTTTCTAGATTGCATCTCGTATTTATATTAATAGTTCTATTTATGGGAAATTGACATTATTACGAACTATTTTGTGGTTTATTTGTGCTTCGGAATATTGCCAAACAGTTTCTAAAAGTCTTCGAATTTTGTTCCAACTTCATCTCTGTAAATAGACATTTTTCCGTTTACCGCTGAAAGGGTGCTGAAGTGATGCCTTCACTTGAGGTGATTTATTTATTTCAATGTTTTCCAAATAGAATGTTCTAGCACATTTTCAGAATTTCTTTCCGTATTATTATTTATAGCCACCTATTTGTGCAATAATGGAAAATTGCATGAAAATACAAATTATGAACAGGGTTATCTGCCCTTA
>JAUTBT010084116.1:0-12564 GCA_032361225.1 Lepetodrilus schrolli | reverse complement strand
TACTACTACTACTACTACTACTACTACTACTACTACTACTAATACTAATACTAATAATAATAATAATAATAATAATATAATGTAAGATCTATCTTAGTGGAAATATGTGACAATTACATCAAACCATCAGTTTACTTGTTACTAACTACAATATCTATAGACTATAATTAGCACTAATCATGCTATTGCTACATGTACTTGGGGAATAAAAGAAAATGTGAATTGTGGAAAAATAGCACTTGTGTAGTGCCGTTGTTACAGATACACTTTAAAGAGACAGCCAAGTTATATTTGATGATTTACAATTGAACTGCATGTACAGTAAATAGAACTGATTGAATAATTCAAACTTTATTTAAATTTATACATAGAAATAGATTAAAATACTATATATTTATTTAAAATATTTATTTGATATTGTACTGCATTTGTTCAATCATATAGAAGCTACTTTTACATCATGGATTATATAACTCATTAAATATTTTTGATATAACAAATAGTTTATTTGCCCAACCCAAATTCTTATATATTTTTTAATTGGATCAATTTTTCCCCCACCTACCCTAGACAGTAGTGTGCTTGTATTCTCTTAGCAAATAGATTAATCACTGGAGACAAGTTGCAACATATACTACCGGTAGGATATAAAAACGTTTCTCACGTTTATTGAAAGTTTTAAAGCTTGCATGCCAGTATGCTTTTAGATTTGCCATTGATGAAACGTGACCTCCCAAAGATGAAAGGAAAAAACTGTCAGTCATCAAGAAAACATCAACTTGCCTCAGGTCCTTCTCTGAAGATAGGTCTGGTGTTGTTCATGGAAGGTTTTCACTTATTCTCCTTTCAAGATTGATATTTTTTATTGGTATGGATATGTCTTATCACTGTCATAGTAAAAAAAAAGCCTAAATTGCCCCAGAGAGTTCAGTGTATAAAAACAGGGCTGGAAGTATTCCCATTAGCCAGACTATTACCCCATTAGACCTACTAGTCTCAGAATGGAAAGGATATAGGAATATGAAAATACACAAACTATATAGTACATGTATATGTATTGAAGTCTTATTCTGGACAGTAGGTGGGCCCCCCCCCCTGATACAAGATAGAAAAGTGCTTTACAACAGAACACTTGAATTGGATAGATTATATATATATATGTGTGTGTGTGTGTGTGTGTGTGTGCATGTGTTATGTATGTGTTGTGTGTATGTGTACATGTGTGTCTGTGTGTCTGTATATGTAGTTTATGGCTAACATTCATGGCTAATCTATACCAGCTGTGACTTGGACCTCACAGCCAGACATAGTTATTGAGGGTTATCCTCCTAGTATAAACAGATCACTGCCATCTTGATGAAGTGCTGTAGTAGATGGCATCAAAACCCAACTGATGCCAAGAAATGGAAATAGCATAGATTTAACTTAGTCATCACCCAGTGGATGTGTTAGGTTTTCTTTTAACAAATATTTCAGCCCAAACTCTGAGGTAGGTCTCAGTCACAGATGGGGATACTAATTGAGGCCATTCTCAAACTATGGCTTTATTGTATTCTTCAGAGGTACCATGGTATGTGTAATTCACGATAACACAGTTTTGGTTTTTCCCCTAAGCAGGTGCTGAACTGACTGATTGAAGGATTGTTCTGGTAAATTTGGAGCTACAGATTGCCATAGATTGCCACAGATTGCCATAGATTTACAGTTTTGTGAGTTTCTCGAGGTGGTAGGGGGAAATATATCTCAATGAAATTATCTGTACCATCAGGAATTAAAACATTCTGTCTATAAGCCACAGCCTGTCTGTGTTGACTGTTTAACCGTTGTAGTGTTGAGAATTAAGTTTCACATCAAAGAGATCTTTGCATTGCAAAGTATGTTTATTATTTTTTATATGTATATCTAAATAACATGTCAGGATTTTCAAATCTATTGAAGATGACAGTGAAGCATGCATCATATCTGTTTATTAGATGGGTAACAGAAAGAAAACGGATGACATACAGTCCCCATGTTGATGAATGACATGTTGTCATGGGAACTACGTATATTCCAATTGGTTAGTTGAAAGCATTATCCAATCAGATTTGATGTCGTGACCTCGGTCCAGGTCAAGGATATAATGAGAGATCTCGTGTTGTATCCCTTCTTAAATATTGATATTGTAGAGGTGGAATTATTTGTGAAAACTTTGTCAAACATTAAGCAAGGGATATCAATTTAAAGTCTAGCAAATATGAAATGTAACACATCAAGTGTTGTTTAGGAAGAGATTGCATCGGTACTTATTAGATAAGAGAAGAGAATATTGTTTTAAATGTGTATTCTTTTCTTATATTACATTTGTTAGTGCAAACTTGAATGGGTATTGACTAGGGTCCATCTAGTGATGCAATGAGTACATGTATTATCCATTTTAAACTGGTTCTGTAGTAACAGCAGTAATTTTAATGTCAGATATATTTTATTAGAATTCTTCCAGTATGTTTACAATTAAAATCCAATTCATCTTAGAAGATATCATTTAATCTGTCTACAAAATAACACTCATTTAAATTTTGTCTTTATTTATGATGCAGTTACTTATTTATTGGGTATAATGGTAACATCTATTTAAAAGATTTATTTTCAGTTGCTACGCATAAATACATTCTAATTATATATCTTGGATATTCTCTTTCTTGAAATTTGAAACAACTCAATTCTTTTTGTGCTATTTTAATGATCTTAAAAGGCTACCATATTACATTTTGTTTATTTGTCAAGATGTAACGGATACTAGAACAGTTAACCCAGGTGATAATCCACATAACCTCAGTACATTAATTCCTTGTTTATTGGCAATCCTATTAACCCCTTCAAACTGGCCTACCAGCTTTGTCCTTTTAGAGCAGTGATTTATTCAGTGTAAAAAAAGACTACCAATTTCCTAAAATATTAAGAATATTTCCTAATCTTTATCATTGTCAGATGGTCATTATTTGATGTGTAGTTAAATTATCAACCCATACTGACATGATGAGTTCATATTTTATTTAATGAAAGCTGAAAAATTCATTTCTATCATTGCATGTACAACTTCCTATTGATGTTCAAAGACATATTCTTTGAAGACGTTTCTATCCTCCTTATACGACCATGTCCTTATATGTTAAATATATCCTAACAAATCCAGCAATACCACTTAATGTTGCTTAATATCGAGGGTTTGGTGGAATCATTTTCTGTTGGATATTATATATGCTGTAGTCTGGTGGAAACCAGAGAACACATGAGTACATTGTAGTCACTGTGACCAAGCAAACACTTTAAAGGTATAATATAAGCAATTCAAATGTTGATTTAGTAGCTGTGTGCTTGTTATTACCATTAAGAGCCAACGATTTACCTACCTGGGAAAATGTTTGTGAATGCGCGTTGAAAGAAACAATTCTTAGAAATACAGATTATAGGATAGATCAATCTCCTTGTTGCATTATTTACACAAGTTGTAAAGTTTTCATCTGAATATCTATATAGAATGTTATTCACATAAATGTATACCTACATGTACCTGTCTGACAACCATGTCTTAAATAGTCTAGGAACATCTGTGTACTGTTATGAATGGAGATGTCTATACCAGAAGGAATGCTGTACTCAACATAGGTTTTCAGGCAATCCTAAAATATCTGTTTGTTGTTCAACAGTTGTATCTGTGTGCAATAATGCTGTAATACATTGCCAATTTCCTATTTTGTTACTAACGATGCAGGGAAAAAGCAAACAATAGGTTATTTGGGTTATTTTGAGATGGTAATGTGCAAGTTATTTGTCATGTTGACTGTAATCTAAAACAACACACTCTGTTAAACATTTTCCAAAAACGTTTTTGAGTGCATGAGGAAAATGACACATTTATGGTATATATAACCATCATGCATAATATTTGTCATTACCATCCTAAGACAAAATTGTGTGTTCATACAAGATTACCTGTGATGTCTATCTTGAATGCCATTCACATTCGTTTGTAATCAAATTCTTGTACCTTAAAACCTGATTTAAAAAAAAAAATCTTTGTAATTTAACACTGATTTAAAAAAATATTTTACACTACATGTAGTGGTGCCATACATTTTAATGGGTTTAGAGAAGATTTAAAGTCAACAAAATAAAAAAATATATAAATACTTAAATTTAATCACCCATTGTTATTATTCTTGCTCTGTATATGAAGAAGAGCAGACAGAAGCCATTACCCTGCAGTACCCCACTAATAACATTGGTAATCTCAGGGAGGATAATCTTACAGCTTTATACACCTTCACCCCACACCACAATACTGTACACTCATGTTTAGCTGGTGTAAGTCAGGGCAGCCAGGGTTTTGTTATCCATACCCTCATCTACAAGTGTTTATTGCAAACTTCAAGTCTGGGAGGTATAAATAGTTTTAATTTTAGTCAGTGTTAGTCATCGATGCATCATCCTTATCATATCCAGGAGCAGCTATTCCTGAGATTTGTCAAATTTATTAGTGTATTCAAATTGATTTAGTGTTAAAAACTGTAAAATCTGATATGGTATAACCTAATCACATCGAAATTTTAAGAAAATCTTGTCCAGAATAAAACAGAATGTGTTTTCCAAGTGGATGGTTTTACAAATATTGGTTTCTTTTTCCCATGTTGTGCCACTTGATACAGGGTTTGGCTGCTTCTTCGTCTATGGAATAGGTGTACATTTGTTACCATAACAACCGGACTTGATGGATAACATTCACAACAATATCATCCATAACTACTGGATTGATGGATTGCATGATGGCTCTGAGTTCCAAGCTGTATGTCTTATTATAAATAGACTCATGTAACCTTCTCCCTCATGTTACCTGTAGGAAGCTAAAATTACTGATATATTTGATAAATATTACCAACAGGAACAAGGTAGACACAACCTGCATTTCCAACATTTATCGGGAAATTGTGGGAATGGTATAACTATTACCTTGTGGACTAATTAATCCTCGTGAAATTCTCCCTTGCTTTAAGCACTCAATTGAAGGTACGTGTTATAAACCGTCTACTTCCAGGTGAAAGTTGGACACCCGGTTAAGAGATACTTCAGGGTATTTGCAGGAGTCTTACAGCTACTTCAATATTTCTGAAGCAATTGTTGTGTGTCATAACACATAAACTATTACAAGTTTTCTATTTCTAAGTAGACTGCTTAAAGAGAAAATGTCAAATTACTTTAAATTATATTACAGTAATGTCTGTGAATATTATTATTTTTTTGCTTGTTAACTAAAGATGACATTTCAAAGTAGGCAGGTGCAATAAAACATAGGAATCCTTCTTATTCATAGATTTAACCTAATTTCTACTGGAGGTGACTAGAGATGTCATAGATGGATTTCAGTCATGGTGATTATAGTTTGGCATGAAATGGATATATACCCCTATTTGGTAGATGATCTTGATTAATATTTCATGGAATGAAAAACAAACCAAAAAATTAATGTATTATTTTATACTACTTAACCAAAATTTAAAATTCTGAAGTTTTGTACCATTAATAAAATAGATCTGTTTAAAGTGATATTTTCATTTTATTTATTTACTTTTTAATATTTGTGTTTAGAACCGATTTCAAGATTCTTTCAATTATATCATGGCTTGTCAGTTTAGGGCAGGAGGAAACCCACAACATCCATAGTGCTGAATGTTGCAGTAAACCTGTGAGCCCGGCTGGTACTGACAAGACCAAGGATGATAACTGCATTGCCACTCTACAGACAGTGCATCCTATCAATATCGCATCAGGAAGGAAACGTTCATGAACAATGATGCTGGGCTCCCTAGACGGGATTTGAACCTGGGCCTCTAGATTCCGAAGTCCATTAATTGCATATATCAATAATGGGTATAACCACCTCAGCTCCAAAACAGTTCTTGACATCAATAATGCATTGCCATCGGCAAATTATTAAAAGTAATATTCTTTATGAATGTATCTTCAAAACAGTATTATTTAAAGTGACTTTAAATAATGTAAAAGGTCATGGCATATTCAGTGTTGCTTTTAATTTTACCTTCAGTATATATATATAAACAGATATTTTAAAAATTAATGGGGCAACAATTCTTGATGTTTACGTTGGTTTGGCACATGTAGTTAAGTTGTTTTTCATTCTATATTAGTATTTACCAAGATAATCTACCAAACAGGGGTACTATTAACTATCAATCTGTACAGAGAAGGTCAACCATTTTTTCTGGGCCCCACAAGAGATATAATTAGGTTTATTGTACAATGATATATTTCACAGAACTTGCAGACTGAAATATTGATATACATTCTTTATTGTGTCATGGCTAGGGTATAGATTTAATAAAAACGATAGTTGGTGTATGTGTACTGCATATTATGTGATAAATATGTATATTGGAGTCTTTTCCACAATTTATGACAAATGTATGTAGAAATATAATTTATTTGGTTATTTATATTATTACAGTATTTATTTATTTGTTCTAAATTTAGTATTTTTCAATGTGTTGTCTTATTTATCTAATAATTTAGTTATTTTCAAAATGTTAGTGATGATGATTATTATTATTATTGTCATTATTATTATTGTCATTATTATTATTATTGTCATTATTATTATCACTAATACTATTATTGTCATTATTATTATTATTGTCATTATTATTATCATCATTATTATTATTATTTATTAATATTATCATCATTATTATTGTAATTATTATTATATCATTATTATTATTATCATTATTGTCATTATTATTGTCATTATTATTATTATTATTATTGTAATTATTATTATTATTGTCATTATTATTATTATCATTGTCATTATTCTTATTAGTAGTATTATTGTCGTTATTATTATTAGCATTATTATTACAATATCTAGAATGCAATAAAGTAAATTGTGTATAGTAGGTGTATAAATTCCATCTCAAAGATCCAGTAGCCATGAGTTTGAACTCTGACTTGTTAATGCCAACCAAAGTCTGGTTACTTATTTCTGGATGTCAATGGATTTCAGAGTTTGAGAGAACTAAAGAATTGCAAATAAATTGTCAATTATTGTGAAGACAAAATTGAATTCACGCATAAACCATGCACTACAAAGAAGTGGTAACATTATTAACAATGCAAAATTCTTGTTTATTTTCATGTTTTGTTAGAATTGGACAAAACGTTTTTTTCTAAAACCATTGGGAAAATGATGAATTGAAACCTTTCTGCAGGCTTTTATCAGAATTGGTTCTGATACATTACATGCCAGATTACTATGAGATGGAGTGGCTTAGGTTTCATCACTGAACATGTTTAGATAAAAGATGGTTCAAATTTTAATATGATGACTGCAGTGCAAGAGTTGTATGTATTTTAGCTTGCAAATTCTGTAACAGCACATGTTGGTCAAATTTATATTAATAGGAATCCTGTGGTAAACTAAGATGGCCATGACCATCATAACTTCCTAATGCAGTTGTGCTGTGAATTGCAGAAAATTATTGCCAATAACAGGCGCTTTTGTCAAGCTATCCTGTGTATTTCCCAAAAACCTAACAACATTGTCAGCAGTGTTTGAGTCACGTATCCATGACCACAATCACTTCATTAATGATAAATATTGCCGAGCCAACCTGCAATTTAAATGGACAATGCCATAATTATTATTCCCCCCCCTAGATTGACCGTGGCTTGATTTCCATACGTTCTGGTTAATTAGTGGTTTCCTTGCAATCCAGTGACAACAAACGGCGCAGACAAGGAAATTAACTTAGCGTCACCAACTTTTAGAGATGATTAAAAGGATACGCCTTTTCTTCCGGTCAGTTTATCAAAACTGTGGCCTGGTCAAGCGGGCGCTTGATTGATTCCGCCAAAACGAAGATGGGCAAGGATGGACACATTGGCACTCATCAAATCCTGGAGACTTTGCTGTAAGTGCCGGTTTACTATTGACTTCGTATCGTCGGTCCTCCGGTTGTGAGCTAGTCGAGATCGTATTTCGTTAATTCCTTTGTGATTATGTATGGATATGGCGAGAGCCACATGTTTGGGTCTGGAATTAGTATGGAAATTGTAAGAAAATCACTTTTAATAGACTACGCCGCCTAGAGTAGGAATTTGATGGGGGAAACGTGGGATTATGCAAGTGAGCATTGGGATCCTCTCCATTTTTATGCTCTTAGTGCTCTCTATTATCCTGACATGCATATTACCATTTTCAAGAACCTTTCCAACATTTACATATCCTACTATTTCAACATTAATAACTTGTGTGTATCTAATGTAGCCATGCTTGGTTTTTTTCCCCAAAGTTTTTTTGGTATTTACATATCTGGTGGTTTTCCTACAGGCTTTAAAATGTCAGTATTCCTTGCAGCCTGAGGATGGTCTTTCAAATTCATGATGCAATCTGTAAGCCATTATGTCAAGAAGGATCCCATTTGTATTGTGATGTATTGTAAACATGTCTAAGGGCAAAGTGAGATGGGGAAAGAGTAGCCGTATGGAATACAACACCATTTAGAAAAAATTATTCATCATCGCAACTCTCTGCCATTCTAGGTTCTTGCTGATGGAATATTTATACTAAAGAATATGAAAGTTATCTTTGGACTTTAGGAGGAAACGTCCAGAGGGACAGCATCTTATAAGTTTTCCAACAAACAGGTTTACACTGATACTCTCCAGGGAGCTGGAAACTACTCTAGTGCGCATTGACCAAGGCTAATATTGACATTACGATCAGGAGGAGACGATTGGTGTGTGCAGGCAACGCCACAGACTCAGAATGGTTATTATGACACATTAATTTCCAAACGAGCGAGAGAGAATCTCAATAACCAGTCAAACTTGGGCCATCTATTGTTTGATTAGCGAGTCATTCAGGATCTATCACATACGGCTTCTGTGAGATGGCAGTTTGGGAATTGTCCCGAGATGTTGAACGCCAACTCTGAGAAGTCACGTACACAATGTGTTAACATCAGCAACTTGAAATAAATTACTTCAAACTTTCATAGCAACTGTAATTAAATTAATTAATTCCAGTCATATTTCTTTTTAACTTTAGTAATCAACCTTCTACTAAAATTAAAAATTTAATTTATCACAAACTCCTTTTTCATGAAACTTAGTTAAATCATTGATGACACTATATTTACCCACCCCAATACAAATAAACAAACAAATAAATTTAAAAAAAGATTTAATTAAGGAGGCAGGAGAAGCACAATCAGTATCACGTTAGACTACAAACTTTAAGGTTCACGTTCCAGACCAGTTTTCCCATCCTTGTTGGTTTATCTGTATCATCCATGACTCATGTGTCATACCATGCCTCATGGTTGTTGTAGGTTCTCATCCCACATCAACCAAGTTGTTTGCAATATTGCTGAAATACTGTCCAAGATGGCATAAAACCTCATGACTCACTATTTCATTCATTCACTGAAGACAAGTAAATAGAAAGTAGAACTGAAATCAGATATGTATTGAAATCATCAACGACAACACTGAAATTCACCTGGAGTAATAACAACATTAAAATCTGTTTACTTTCAGCCTCACCACTTTCTTGAACCTGAATATATTTGATGAGTGTTACTTTCTATTGAATCCTCTAAATATGTACCCACACACTGTACATTTTGTATTGAACTTCTTACCTACATTTGTTCTATGACGTCTCTCATACCTGCCCGGTAAATATAGGTTATATCATAGAAATATTTCTCTATGCGACTTATCGTGATTTTGCAAGGTTTTATGTGTAATGATGTCGTTATCTGGGATTCCTGCATACATAGTCTCGCACGTGGTCTTCAGCGAATTCATTTCGATCCAAGTCTTGTTATATTTTAACATGCACCGGGCGTCTGGAAAGACATAATAATTATTAAGCAATGATGGAAAACGGATAAGTATGGAATATGAATGATAACATTTTATGTATCATACAGCTCATGTAGATTGTTCACATATCCTCTTTGTGTCCGGTAATCGTCATCGGTTGGCTTAAAAGTTTAAGGTTAATAATATACAAGGTGGTGTGTATGCAACTCGTAACCACGTCCAGAAGTTTTAACGTTGAATCCGGGTGCCCTTTTAAGCGCGGCCAGTGAATACAATGTTTTGTACACGTCTTAATAGCTCCCCCTCGTATAGTAAAGCCTCCATTCAGAGCCCATCAGAATATCTTTTGAGCAGCAAGTGCTTTCCACAATGCACGTTTTAGAGCTCCCGCTTGTGCTGTGGGTTCAACCACGGACGAATCTCTTGTAAAACTTTTCGCTGGAAATTCATCGACGCCATGCTATCGGAGAGAGATCTGGGGTTCAATACTTCCCAGTTTTCAGACACTCGATAAAAAGTGTTAAACATTGTGCACCGTTTTTGCAGATGGATGTCTCCACCAAGCAGGTACTTTATTCACTTTTACAATATTTAAAATAGATCTTCATAATTTGTTCACTTGTGTTGGTCAATGTTAACGTAGGTTTGTGTTGTCTGGTCAAGCGTGGCGTTTGGCTTTTGTGGTGAGGTGGTGGTTTGAATGATTCGATACATGTGGGTAATTGCATTTCACGACTGTCGCCCACTTCCTATTATAGACCGCTGTCTGGGCTATCAACTAAACACTGTTCATCTGGTAGCTTACTGACTTTTCTATCTCAGTTAATTTTTAAAAATATATTAATTTGTTTCATCATTAAAACTCCCAGATTGTGAGCAATCATTTGGTTTAAAGTCTTTGTAGAGTGTGATTATTTATTCACTTTGCAAAACGAAATATTTTCTGACAAAATGACAATCTTTCAGTGTATGAGGTTTGACTGAAAATGTAGGTTTCCCAATCGTATGAGTCATATAAGTCAATAAATTTCTAATTGTTTCGAATAAAGATTCATGACAATAAAAACCTATTTGATGTTGCAGTTAATATGTACTCTAGACAAGAATTTTGATTTATGACATAAAAGGTGACATTACTAAAAAGAAAAGTGTTTTTAATTTTCATAAATGTTTCCCTAATGCATTGTTTCATGCTATGAATACTATAGTTGGTATCTACAGACAGGCTTGTACACAATCATCCAGTTAAGTATTGATTCAGAACATCATTGTTTGTAAATTATACAATGCAACTGTCAATAAACATCAATGGCACAGAACACATTGCTATTGTGGCACAATAATTGATCATCGATAGACCCAGATTTTGTCATTGTTCCATATTTAGTTAAGCATTTGGGATATTAAATAATATTGTCTTTTCATATGCGCCTGACTTGTGCATAAACAGATGTTTTCAAATTTAGTTTCGAAAATTTTATAACATTCATAAAGTCTACAGCAAAGAGAATGAATTGATTACTAGTATTATAGTATAAATGACCAGATGTATATTAATTGATTTGGTTATATTCTCTGCCCTTTGTATAACCTTACTGCTTTGATTGTTGAAATCAATCCTAAACATTCAGATTTGGTTACCATCCACCTGCTTATCCACAGACATCCTCTGAAACGTGTGGCCATTGTCTTTTTAACATCCATCAATGACCCAAGGCAATATGATTATCAAGAACTCAGTTCTGTAGTGAGAATGATGTCATGTGTTCTAAAAATATACACCAATCCAAGCCCTTGTTATTTTCACTCTCAGGTCATCATGTCAACAATGTAGACAAGTATTTATACCTAAGACGAGCTCTCTGATTGGCTGACATATTAATTTTTATTAATCCATGTCCCTTAGATGAAAGTGGAGTAAAGTGGGCAGTATTAATAATAATAATGTAATAATAATGTGAACATGTATATTGCCCCAAATCCATGCTCGAAAGCATGCTCATAGTGCTACATTATTACCCCGGTCAATGGATCTCAACTCTCTGGGGAGTATACAACCCAAGCTGCCATTCAAGGCACTACAAGGTTATTGACATGTCCATCTCATCCTTCTGGGTACCCATTCTCTGCTGGGTGAACAGAGGCATTATGAAACTAAGCCAATTGCCTAAGGTGACACCATAAGTGATTCAGTGTAGGGCAGGAACGAATCCTAGATACGATAAGTTTCTTGGTCACCCATCCACGAACCAGCTGAGCTCAAACATGCTTCACTTTAACCTGAGCGGTCAGCCGTGCAATTACCAAGGACCTTTGACGGATGTTAGTATGCAATGAACATTCGTCTCAGAGGATGGTCTATTTTCATGGTGGAAGTCTATCCTAACCATTAAATACATTCTACCTTGGTATTCCTAGATATTTCTAAATATCGCTGTTTATTAGCATGCCAAAACTGTTGGCCATCATCAAGATAAAGATTATGTAAACTATATGGGTATAGTCATATCACATTTAGCTCAATATCATCTACAACACCATAGGAATCCAAGAAAAACAGACAGTGATAAGGTGATTATGTATGACAATATATGGCTTTATTTCAAGGTAACTGTGGCACATTTGGGTATTTATAACAGGTGTCATTCTATGAAGGGTATCGCCTATCCTAACTGG
>JAUTBT010084115.1:0-30865 GCA_032361225.1 Lepetodrilus schrolli | reverse complement strand
TATTTAGGTTTCAGTACAACTGTAAAGTCGGTAGATTAATTAGCTGTGTACTGTAAAGACAGTGGGCCTCACTAGCAATTCTGGCCTGTGTTTCACAAAAGGGTCGTACTGTAGTCTGGACTAAATATCAGGGTGTGCACCATGCTCTTACTAAATGCAAATGACATTCTGGAATTTCGATAAATGTGTTACTTGTAGTACTTCAACACTAGTATTATGTAGACTGGATACTCACATGGTCGACCTTGCCTTGACACTGTAAAATTATAACCTCCAGCAGTTTGGCTGCGTGACATTCGGGATCCTCTCCTACATCACCAGTCAGCACCTAAGTAGCAAACAAGAAAACTCTTACTGCTTGTTTTGGATAAATATAGTCTTAATTTGCCTTTTTTATTGGAATAATTGAAATGACACAGTTTCAATATTCAATAATTTACATTCTTGACAGGGAACTAATTAAATGTTACCGGTTACAGAAAAGTGCAGATGCCAGCTTTAAACTTTTCACGGGCTTACATAATCAAACTGAATCAGAGTTATCCCCACTTGTTGCACCTAGTTATTTAAACAAATTTAATGGGGTTTAGAGTCGCTTTCAAGATTATTTCACTTTTATCACAACTTGTTTTACCTAAAATGACCATATAATGTGGAATATTCTAATGGGTATTGCAGCTAAGTATCGAAATAGAAATTAGTGTATGCACATGTAGACGGTGACTGAACTGTAGGCATGTATTACAAGCCTGGCCCTCGTCCCACAGAATGATCGTAGCGCTCTGAAAATCGTAACTCTATGTATGGGAGTTACAACTCTCGTAGTGCTACAGTTGTCCTCTGGAACAGGTACACAAGAAAGACATGGCCAAGTTAGAACTCACTGTTTTACACATCTCGAAGATGATCTGCAGATATTGTGGGTTGGCGAGGAAGCCTGGTGTGTCCACAGTAATGTAGTTGTGAAGGGCAGGCATCATATCTGTATATAGTATCAATAGTAATAATCCTGCTTTACACGTACATTTCATACATCAGTATATAATTCCTCATGTCAGTCAGTTTTGCTTTGTGTCATAAAAATCTTGACAAACACCTCTTCATGTCTACATTATAGAAAAATAAGCAGGAATGATTTTTACACCAAATTCATCAGGAAAATGATTTCATTGGTTGGCTGTTTGCGCTTGTTTCCCTCTATTGTGTGCCAGGGGTAGCACATGAAGTAAGTCCTGAACGGAATAAACAACCCATGGTGTGCAAGAATGGGTCACACATAGTCCAAATTAAGTTTCTTTTGGGGTTCAAAAGTTTACAACATCCATTTTCTTAAAAGTTAATCAAGATAATACCTGTTTCCCCCCCCCCCCCCCGACAAACTGCCAATTGGACCAATATGGAAATGTACCACGTGCAATGACACTTTAAAAGGTTAAACGTCTGGTGTCAGGTTGTCCTTCTGGAGGGTACACAATATCTAGGTAAAACATGTAGCAAAACAAACTCAACAGAACAAATAAGCAATATTACCAGTGAAGTAGTCAATGCCATCCTTCTGGAACATCTGGTATATCATTCCAAACACCTCCCACATGTGATGTGACACCTGTGAGCTGGTCAGACTGTAGATCAGTGACAACACCTCCTCGTAGAAGTCTGTAGACAACATATAGCATTTTCAGATTCACTGTACATAACTTAGCTTTTTTCATAATCCAAGTTTTCTATAATCTTAATAAAAGTCATTGTATTGCAACATTGAAAATACACTGCATATAACTTAGCTTTTTCAATAATCCAAGTTTTCTATAATCTTAATAAAAGTAATTGTATTGCAACATTGAAAATACACTGCATATAATTTAGCTTTTTCAATAATCCAAGTTTTTCAAAATCCTAATAAATGTTATCACATAACGTCAAAAATACAAACATATACACACCCATAATATTCTGTTGCAAGATAATTCCTATGACATTTAAAACTATTCCTTCGAGTTGTGTTATAATCTGCAAAGGAAAAGTAATAATTTGCATCATAAAGAATGAAATAAAATTATATTAGCCTGCATGTACATAGGGATATTCCCAAAAGAAAAATGAACATTACCCCAAAATGGCACTTTTAACAACTTCTATACCATGGTGTACTGCCCCAAAAATCTAAAACATACCCTCTTGGAGTACAGATCCTCAAGGCAACAGCCCTCATAAAGCCCTCATAAATGTAAAGTACAATCAAACCTCGTTGTGTCGAACCTTGGAGGCCCATTCAATAACCGAGACATTGTGTCATTCGAGACAAGAGAGTTGTCCAAATAAAAGAAGACGAAAATGAATGTAGATTTCACCATATATGTATATTCAACATTCAACATAAATGAAAGTCAACTGTTGTGTTTACCACTCATAATAAATCACATTGCATGGCCATCACAACTAGTTTCCTGGATAGAGGGTGTTTAAAAAAAACCCTCCCAATCATTACACGAAAAACATTCCGACACAAGTTGCATCCAAGGCCATGCACCATTCAGTCCTTCATGCAGTCTTATTGCTTTTGTATTAACATGGGAGATATTTGACAATCTTAAAACATTAGGGCTTAGCTGATTTACCAATTATCAGGAAAGGCAACTTATCCGTCCCACTCTGGTGTTTAACTTTAGTGTTTTCATAGGCATTATCCGGTAGAAGACAGCTGTTTCATCAGCGTTGTAAATTTCATCCGATTCAAAAGTCTGAGATTTGTTCATCCCCTAATAATCATCTTTCAAAGGCCTGACGAGACTGAATTAATCAATGACTGTAGTTCATGTAATACCTAATCCGCCTGTTATAATTACCCTTCAAATGGCCGGTGAACAGGTCGTGTGCTACAGATTATCAACTGGTTATTGTTAGATAGTTAGACAAATATGTAAAATATATAGTATTTGTGCTCATCCGGACATGAATTTCACTTCGACTTATCGTGTGTATTTTTGTTACGAATTCGACACAGAAGGGTCTAAATAATGATAATTAAAGAAGGAATTGGTTGGGACCAAGAATGTGCTTTGACATACTACGATGTTCGAGACTAGAGAGTTCGACAAAACGAAGTTAGACTGTAATTCAAAACGAGTACATATCAATTGAACAGTTCTCCCACTCTAAAATATGCTTGAAAATGGTAAAATAAATAATTAATAAATACGGAGGAGTAAGCTGTACCTCCTTCTGCTCTTCCATGACATTCAGAATTGTCTCCATGGTGTTCAGAATGCCTAGTGCCGTGATCGCCTTCTCTTCCGACCCATCAACATCAGTGTCTAAAACTTGGGCAAATGTTTGAGCCTGAAATAAACAAAACATATTTAAG
Source organism: Lepetodrilus schrolli (assembly GCA_032361225.1). Taxonomy (NCBI): domain Eukaryota; kingdom Metazoa; phylum Mollusca; class Gastropoda; order Lepetellida; family Lepetodrilidae; genus Lepetodrilus; species Lepetodrilus schrolli. The sequence goes on along the minus strand of JAUTBT010084115.1, from coordinate 27,501 downwards.
TTTATACAGTGAGTGAGTGATTATGGAGTTAACTGTCGCTGCGGAATCTTTCACCCATTTGCGACAAGCAGCTCTAGAGTTAGTTAGTTAATTTGGTGCTTAACATCGCAGCAGGAATCTTTCACGCGAAGATAAGCAGCTCTAGAATTCAAGGCCCTATTGTATTAATTGTATCACAATTTCCATCAGAGATTTTCTGCTTGATCGTGAAATTAACAAATGCACAAACAGGGGCCACTCCAACAGTAGTAATGGTAAACAATGTACAAATGGAATTGTATCAGGATCTGCCAAACCCTGTAATTGTCATACAGTAAACAGTTATTTTCATACATCAACATTTCTGAAAAATAAATCTTGCTATAACAACAATTTGTCTTGTTCTATATTTACTGGCTTTTTAGGTCATAATGTGAATTTTCGAGAGTGTAACAAAGTATTTTAGAATTGAGTACTTGAATCTTGAAACCCTTGAGCATAGGAATGCCCATATGGGAGTTAAATGAAGGATATGACTTTACGCACTAAATGTGTCATCATCTCCACAGCGATGGGTATGACGTCATCCGTGTATGTACACACAAGTCTCTGCATGACCCCCGTCAGGTCATCATTCTCCGTCTCTCGGATGACTTTCAGAAGCTCTGTAGATCACAATGTGTCAATATTAGGATAGTTACTCTGTAGAACACGTGTCAATATTAGGTTAGTTTCTCTGTAGAACACAATGTCAATATTAGGATAGTTGCTCTGTAGAACACAATGTGAATATTAGGATAGTTGCTCTGTAGAATACAATGTGTCAATATTAGGTTAGTTGCTCTGTAGAACACAATGTCAATATTAGGATAGTTGCTCTGTAGAACACAATGTGTCAATATTAGGTTAGTAGAACACAACGTGTCAATATTAGGATAGTTTCTCTGTAGAACACAATGTGTCAATATTAGGTTAGTAGAATACAACGTGTCAATATTGGGATAGTTTCTCTGTAGAACACAATGTGTCAATATTAGGTTAGTTGCTCTGTAGAAAACAACGTGTCAATATTAGGTTAGTTGCTCTGTAGAACACAATGTCAATATTAGGTTAGTCACTCGGTAGAACACAATATGTCAATATTAGATTTCTTCTGATCTTGAGCATCAATTATTTTGGTTGTAAAATAATGTAGAACACAATGCCAATATTAGGTTAGTCGCTCTGTAGAACATGTGTCAATATTAGGTTAGTTGTTCTAATGTGTCAATATCACAGTAGCTATGAAACATAATTTTATTTCATACATTGTGATAGATAGACACTAAGGTGTGCACACTAATGTGTGAAAAAGAAAACAAGATTGCTTGCACACTCACATAGACAATAATTACATTAAAAAAACTTACCTAAAATTACAGGCTTGACAAATGGTTGGATATATGTCTTGGCTGAAACATAACAAAACAGTGATTTACTGTTTGACACTGCAGCAGGCACATGTGACCCATACCCAATAACATGAAAATACTTTAAGACTTAACATAAAAAAAAACATGTAAGATTATGAAAATAGATTTAATTAATAAATAAATCCTACGTTATTATGTCCATATATCAAAATGGTTCTTCAAGAAATAAATCATGTGGTCAGTTAAATGGATATGGAGACACTTGGTTGACACCAACTGTAGCATACCTTTCTCCTGCTCTGTGATCATCATCTGTAGTGCTATCGCGGCCTCCACTCGGACGGGCAAGTCTTTGTCGTTACACAGACAAGTCTTGATCATTTCAGCGGCTTGCATCAGATACTGTTCATTCCGGAACTTCAACTCGCAGAAGTATCGAATCACCCAACAGGCCTGAAATTGCCAGCATTCATTATAGCACTCATCATTGAAACAGATAGTATGAAAATTAGTCATTACTGAAGTGAATGCCATATGATTATAATAAATCAGAAATTCCAGGCAATGTATTTTTTCTTATAAACAGTGTACCCTTGATATTACATCATACCATATGGGTCCATGACACTTCCACATTATAGGAGTAACCCGCCTTATACCTGAAATCAATTTCTTTGCCAACAAAAACAGCAACAGTGAAGATCACAGAGTGAGTGGGCAAGTTATTGTTTTATGTCACAACAGCAATCTTTCACCCAAACGTGACGAAAGATGACACAGAGAGCTGAGAGGTGGAGCTGGACCTGGCAGCTGGGGGTCAATAGCATGTGCATGTATAACACAATCTTACCCTTGCTCTCAAATAACCAAACTGACTGGTGAACTCGGGAAACACATGGTTTGTTAGCATCAATTCAGCCTGATCCTTGTAGATCTTCCTCTGAAATGGCACATACACAAAGTGTTCACAATTCAATGTAGGTTTCATGTTTATTTTGAAGAAAAAGTATAATGCTGGTAGACAAGCAAAATGTGATAAATCAATTAAACTTTACATTCAAAATACATATCGGTATTCTAATAATATTTTATTTTTTGTTCATGCATGACCATGTCTGTTCATGGTTTGTAGAAAAAGCTTTTTAGTACAATTATGGAATATGTAATGGATCGTATTGAAAGAGGAAACTACATGCATGTCCATATGGTAGTTTCATGTAGCTAATTAATTTCACTGTGGTATTCAAAGTGAAGAATTACCTACCTTGAGTAATACTTCAGCCACAGCTCCCACCATGTGCAACGCGCCATCTTTTTGTCGTGGAGATATACTTGGCTGTGTTAAGACAGACATACAGAATCCCATGGCTTTGTTCAAAACCTCTTTCCTCTTAGCAGCTGCAGAATAAAATACTATCTGTGCTGCCATGACAGGTGACAGGAAATCTTCGAATACATCTGAAAATCAAAAATGTATTTGCAATACATGACTAGAGTATATGTGGAATATTGTGTCTGCTTTACACTGAGACAAAAACAGGTTAAATATTTGTTTTATGACGGTTGCAATAAATCCTTAATGAAGAGCAGCTTTGAGAAACAGGAATGTTTAAAAAGTAGTGTTGGGTAGTGTTTAGTGAATAGTGCCCAGATGGTACTGCTCGTTCCGCTCTAACACGTCTTCTCATCAGTATGCTTTGACAGTCATTATTTCATTATTCTTTACTTTTGTTTTAATTGGGGTTTAGAGTCGCTTTCAATATTCTTTCACTTATATCACAGTTTATGTTAGTTTATGGCAGTAGGACCCGCAACATCCGTAGTGTTGAATGTTGCAATAAACCTGTGAGCACTGGCTGGTACTGACAGGCCAAGGATGATATCTGTATTGCCACTCTACATCAATATCGCATCAGAAAGGTAACTCTAGCAAACATTGATGCCAGGCTCCAGGGACGAGATTTGAACTTTGGTTCCGAAGTCAAAACGTTCTACCACTGTGCTACAACCTGCCCTCTATTCCTTACTAATCGTTCTACAAATATCTTCAGTTTGTGAACAAAAACCAAGTACAAATTAACATTATAATGGAGTTAAGAATTCCAGCCACAGCACGGACGGCTCACCATACTTTACACGGATGTATTCGTGAGGGTCAGTGTTCCACAGCTCGTCGTCCTCGTCACTGTGACACATCAGAGGGAAAATAACTTCTTGTATCAGCGTCTGCAACAACAATGAAACATTAACGATATGCTGCTAATGACCCCTTCTAACAATCTCTGCCAAAAGACTAATTTAAGGTCACACTTACCTCTAGTGACCCTACCCAAGACCTGCATTAAAAAATGCGACCCCCACTCTGGCGACCCCCTGAGATCTCTATTATATATCTGTCTCAGTCACTTCAATAGTGATCCATATGACCCAAGTATTTGTGTTCAGAAATCATCAATTTCACATACCTGCATATGTGGCTTGATAAACTTCCAGGAAAAGGCATGGCTTATTCTAAAAGAAAAGAAAGGTTTACCAATCATGATAGGACATTCAATCATGACTTTTAGTAGGAATTATAATTATGCCAGCAAATGAACACACAGGCAAGGCAACAGACAAGTCCAGGCTGTATGCCTCAAGCCATGTACCGGGTAAACAAATTGAATAAATCAGTGGATTCCGCATATCCGCGGAAAATTGATATGCCTGAATACAAGAAAGTTTCAACACATGAAGTCTGAACACACAAAGATTGTATCACTCACCCGATATTGATATAATTGAGCACCTGCTGCAGAACTCGTGGCGCCACATATATTTTCTGCCGGTACTGGTCCAGCAGCTTCATCAAGACTTGCATTATCCCAGCTGAAGTTAACACAATATTTCTCTTAAAAGAGCAGATCATATTCATTTGGCCAGTTTGTATTTTGTCATGTCCACTGAGGGAGCAAACATGTGAAAATATCTAAAGACAAATATTGAAATAAAAATCAGCACCAGGGGTGCGTTCAGTAGAGAATACATATGTATTCTATGTATTAATACACGAGCCGTTCAGTGAGCAATACGTATGCATATGTATGCATACATTTCAATACGGGTTTGGACTGCGTAGCGTTTTGTATGAAAACCCAAAGCATGAAGCGAATGGACTGGACGCATGTGCAAACCGATTTCCTGCTATTTTCCTACTAACCCGTTCAGCGAACTACTAAATGTAGAGAAAAGTATTGTAGTGTAGTGTATTGTATGTATTCTCCATTGAACGCACCCCAGATTGTTAGATCAAAGCAATAATAAATGACATGACTTAGGAAGTGGGAAATATGCGTTCAGACAGCACTTTAGGTCGATATTTAAATACATATTTTGATCAGACAGTATTTTATAAGATATACATTCAATAAAAAGTCGCTAAAAAGAAAATTAAATACCAGAGAAGCTTTTGAGATACCATTCTGAAAAGTGTTGGTATTCTTTTGTCACATTCCCTGGACTTCCGTACCTGGAAAAACAAAAAGAACAATTTCAATCATAAGCTGCCATCGTACATTGAATGAACACTATTAACCCATCCCTGCTGAAGGCAACCAGAGATGCCATAATGAGCAGTGCTTTTGCCTAATCCAGCAGGGAGAGAGTTAATAACAGTGCATACATTGGAAAAAATTTAATCTGCCCATTTTAACTTTGTAAAAAGAAAATAATAATTCAGAGTTACTACTTTGAACCAAATTGGTACTAAAAATGCAAAGTACATTCACTTACAACTGACTTTTGTAATCAAAAAGTGTTGGTTTATTTCCAATGCTCCACAGCAGGAGGAAAACAAAAGTATTGTATATAAGCAGCAATACAATGTATCAACGTTGGATCTAGCTGTACATTGGATTTGTTAATTTGCTCACAGAATTTCTTGTTAATGTTTAAGCATTTCTCCGAGACAGAGTCAGTGACAATCAAATAGTTGAGTGATTTATGATTTAAACGAGGGTTAAATGATGACTGCAGTGAAAATAACACAAGGATCCCACCTCTCAAAAACTCTGGCCAAGATGTGTACAGCCCATTTCTTGACTTTCCACCAGGCCAGCTCAGGTCTGTCGTCTTCGTCTATTTGATTAGTTTCCTAAATCAAAGAAACACAAAAGAAGTAAATATTATTGGGCCTTGATAATATTAAATACTGATTGTACTTTGTGTACAAATGAATTTATAAAATCTTCCACTGGTATCAAGAGAAAGTTGTGAGATAGAAAGCAAGTGTATCCCATCAGTATTTCAGGGATAGCCGAGTAATCTCTTTATAGTGGGAGGAGAACCTACAACAGCTTTCAGATACAACAAGTGACAGCTGATACAGCAAAACCATAGTAATTTAGCATACAGTATACAGACTAGAGCTGTGACAATAAGCACATTGTTAAATAATGGTCTCAGACCTGCAAAATCATCTCGTATAATAATAAATAAGCCACAGCAAATAAAGACTAAGAGGAATACAGAGGCCACTGCGATTTGGCTCAGAAGACCCCCCAGAAGATAGCAATAACACCTAATAACATCGAACAGTCAGAAGAACTCTCTTATAGAAATTGTTAACTGCACGTGCCTCTGAATGGCGTTGCTTTCAAACCCTACCTGAGGAACATCCCGGTCAACTATCTGTCGTATAACTTCCATCCATTGTGTGAAACTTTCTTTTGAAACTGTACTCTGGGGCAGGAAGTTCTGGGTAGAGAAAAATGTGTAAATAATTAAATTTCAATCGGGTGATAAACATGGTGTTTATTATTAAGTAACAATTTTCACTGCACAAAAAAACAACATGTCTTGGGACTATGTTAATGAGTGGAAAACAAGATACCTCCCTAGTAATAATGCCCAATACCTGTGCTAATAATAGATTTAGATATCTTAGTAAAAGAGATGCAAAACATGTCTAGCATATTATGAATGTTCAGTAGAGCTAATGCAAATAATTAATGGTTTGTTCATAAAAAATAACCATATCGTGTACGACCTCGCCACTTTTCCTACAGACTCGGTATCATTAATTGACATGGAGGTTAAGATAAACAGTGCTAACCCCCTTCCAACCAGAGAAGCTTCAGCCATGTGCTAGTGGTGCCATGCTGCTGTGCATTTGCCTACCTGAGTGTAAGCAAAGAAGATCTTGAGGACCTGTTTCTGCAGCAGGTTGGCCAGCTCACTGGGGTCAGGGAGAAGTGTGACCACTCTCTGGTACACCAGCGGCAGCATGTGTACCATCATGTCATCCAGAACCTTCCTCTCGTCAGACCGCTTGTATCTGAAAGAGACGCTCGCGTCTAAGTCTGCTGGCCGTATACTAAAGCTACAGTGAAACATTTCTAAAAGTCTACTTGCTCAAGATGTGTATGTACGCCAATATTAACTGCAGTTACTGAGCATGCAAATGGTGAATTTCAAACGTTCTGAATTAACATGATTTGAGCCGTATGCAGACCCTCCAACCCCAAAGAAAAGATGAGAGTAGCATTCTGGACCAACTGAGCATAGCAAATGCTATTTGAGAGTAGCACATTATATTATTGCAGAAGTTTGTTGTTTACATTGTCAACTTGAACAAATGTTCAAAGAAATACCAAATAACAAATAATCTTCCATGTATTTTTGGTTGCTTCAGATTATTCGGTGTTAATTCAAAGTGATAATGGAATTATCTAAATAATGATAATTAAGAAGGAATTGGTCGGGACGGAGAATGCGCTTCGACATACGATGTTTGAGAACAGAGAATCGACACAACAAAGGTTGGCTGTATACTGCTTGAACTACAGCAGCCTCACTCAACCAGATTCGATAACCGCCAGTTAATTAACATTTTAAAAGAAATATATGTTGATGACTTATTTCTACTGAGTGTAGCAATTTTGACATCAGCGTTAACAGCGTAGTAAAACTCATTTGAGCGTAGCAAATTATGCTCAAAGCGTAGCAGCTGACAGGTCTACATATGCCATCTTGGATGCGAGGAAGTTATACTCATGCGCTGCTCTCCTTTGGGTATTACTCTCCAGACCAGACACAATTATCTATCAATTCCAAACAACAGAACAACAATTTGTCTCATTAAACGATCAACAGGCTTGTTCTTCTCAAAAGTCGTACCTGTATTCCAGGTATAAGTCAGAGTTTAACTAATTTCCTGCTTTAGTAAAAGCATGGTGTATGCTGTGAATTAGGCCAGGCCCTGAGATTATGATTTCATACTCAAGCTGAAATTTTATTTGGAGATTCTTGAACAAAACTTTTGAGCTCAACTCAGAAAAGTGTTGTAATCTCATGGCCTGGACTAAAGTATAATCCTTGCATGAAACGTAAGTCTGAAGACTTTTATATATTTTTTAAAAACAGTATTTATTATTAATTTGTGAAGTCTTTTAGGAATCATTAACAGCCAGCTTAATAGCTGCCTGGAGACTGACAAATTAATGAATGGCCACTCACTCATACACCTTAACAAGTTGATAGAGAGACATCAGGGCACCCATCAAAGCCTTGGGGTCCTCCGACTGGACGTACAGCGCAATCTTCTCAGCCAGGTTAGGCCAGCGTCCAGGCCAGTCGTTCTTAGAAATGTGACTAATGCACACACACAGCTGTACCCTACAACACCAAATATACCCATATAATAGGTTTCAAGACAACTAGTCTTCTATTTCTAGCGTGCTGAGTTGGCGAGTACACGGGACAAGAATAAATAATGAGTTATCCACTTGGAATGGTGACTACAAATATAAAGTCAATCAGAGAAAGAATTGTTGCTTCAAACAATTCTGCAGGAATCTATCTCCTAATACACAATAAATATACATTTCACAATGACAAAAGTTAGTGCTGTGCATCTAGATATCTATGTAATAGACTGTTGGTACCGGACTGGTTCTGGGGCATGGATGATAGCTTCGATGACATTGTCTCGGATGGCTTGACGGTCCTGCTCATGGATGTTGAAGGGAATAGCATCGCCAGGATTCTCAGCCTCACGCTCCACCCAAAACTGTGTTAGGATATTCTTTAGATAAATCACACCTGGATCAAAGACAAGTGAAATAACTATCATGATCTTAACATCTGATGTGAAAGGCATATAATCGCAGATAAGAATTAGATTAGATCTAAACTTCCATCTTTTCACCAATCTAGGATGTGGAAAATTCCATGACATCCCTTGTTTTAGTAGCCTTCCTTGACCAGGAAAAAAACCCTGAATAATGTTGTTGACATACTGGAAATATTAGCTACTCTCATCAAAGTCAATATTATATTTTTTAAATTTAGAGATGCTTTCAAGTTTATTTCACTAATTTCACGACTTGTGAAATACTGATCTCGTGGGATATGAGGAATAAGTCAATGAGTTATATATAAAGCATGCGTGTAGTTAAATAGAATGATATTTTTTTCTCTGATAAAACTTTGACCACTATGTAGGTCAACTATCAAAATTGAAGCAGGTTATGACAGCACACAGCTGGATGGACTGTCTCTACACCACCCACCTGCTTGTCTGACAGGCATGTCCACTTGTTCCATCATCACCACCTGCAGGAGGACAGGAGCAAACCCAATGATCTTGTGAACCTGAAGAACAAATGTTTACAACATAGTCATTGGTTCTGTAGCAAACAAGTATCATTACCACCTTGTAGCCAGGAATGATCCAGAAAGGAATTCAGATTTAGATGTCAAGTACATAAATTACCCTACTAAATCGAAAAGGAGGCAATAATTAAACTTAGAAAATAATGAAAATTGAAAATGGTTGGTGTTCGTATAACTGGAGACAACCAAATTAAAGTATTAAATATTGTTAAAAAATATATAATTAATTGTTTTAAAAAAAAAGTAAAACACTAATGATTGTGTTCAAATATTTAGAAAATTACAATTTGATATTTTTAGGGTCGGAAATATTTAGGAGCTGCAACATCAAATATCCCTCAGTCCTAAAAGCATGCACACACACTCAGCCATAAATTCATATAAATGAATTCAATTTCTGTTTGACATGAAAAGCTTGTGGTTGGACTGGATAAGACACCAACACATTTTTTTGCTAGCCATGCTTGTTGTGCATAGCCCAGGCAAACATGCCACCTGCTATGCAATGAATGAATTATTGCTTTACGTCACGGCGGGAATAAAACGAGCATCATGATTGCCCGAGATGCAAATCTATGTCTGCGCTAATCTAATTTCTAGATTATGTGTAGTGTTGTCTTTCGCTCAAAAGTTGGCAGCGCAATTTACTCCCACAGCCTTCGTAGGAGGATTGTGGCCAATGAAGCGAGTATATAGCAAAGCATTAGGACTACCCCCAGTCATTCCTACATTACGCAGTTCGCAAGTGTCACCTATATTCCTGTCATATTTTTTCCATTAGCAAAATTGTGATAAAAGTCAACAGTTTCAGTTAAAAGTATTTATTATTTGTATAAATTCATCAAAAACAAATACACACATTTCACCAAGTGAAAATTCCACAAATGCGTAGTGTATAGAAGTACAACAAAAATATTAATTCACAAAAATGTATTCCTCAATCCGAGTAGATTTCCTCAATTTACCAAAAACAATCAACCATGGTCTAACAATACTATGTCATCATGTTAGCTTCTGAAACAATATGCAACAAATGAACAATACAATGTAATCAATAACAGTCCGGATCAGTACTGATGAGCAGTATTGAGTAATACGTGTAAAAACATGGCATAGAAATCATAACTGGGCTGCTATCACACTTATAAATACTTCAAGTCACGTGATTAAAAGCGCGGTCGATCAAACACTTCCGATTCAAAGGAAAACATGGCACAACGTACGAAACATACTTACAAACCAAATACGTGGAAAATGGAAGATAAATTAAGTGGGGGCGAAACTTACCTCCAAAAGAAAAATAGATGGGTTCGAAATGTCTATACAAAAATAAATAGGTGGGGGCAAAACGTTTGGGGGCACAACTTACAGGAAGTGAAACGTCTGACACTCAGGTATAACATAGAGCTAAATAACCACAGCTAATCGACATCCAAACCTTGAAAACAATGCTTCTCCTTTTAAAAAACATCCTATTGCTATCATTCATTTATGAAAACAGGCGACTTTTTGTTTGCAAGTATAGAACATTTTGTATCTGTTATTTGTAATATATCCGAATACATAAACACGTTAAATTTGAAAATAGCGGAAACTATTGATGGAGTTGCTGATATTAGTAGAGGATGTTTGTGAAGGTGCTACCTGTCAAGTCAGCATCATTGATGACAACATTCAGGTAATTCAGTAAATTCACGACTGTTCGAAAACTAGGTTCGTTCTAAAACTGGTAACCAAACGATCATCTTGGACAATATGTTATCTGTAATCTTGTCCTACACTCTGCCTCATTTGTCAAAAACCCATCATTTAAACACTCGTATGAACTTTGGTTAACTTTTTCGATACCTCCACATGTCTATTTCTTCGGAAACGATGCTCCACACTCAGATCATATAACGCGCATTTGCGACTAAACCGTGCGACCCAAGAGGAAGAAAACGTGGTCGTAGTGGACTCACCTCTGTCAACTGTTGCTCCGCATTTTCACGTCTCTCTGGATCGAGTGTTGCTCTCAACACCTCAACCAACTTCCCAACATCCATATTTAGAAATCTGACAAGATGTGGTTGTGGAATAAATCAATAATTTCTTTTTCTTCGCCACCAAATTCTTGATCAGCGTGTGACGACGATGACCGGTGGCGCCAAGAGGAGAGCACTCTGCACATGTTCAAAATAGCACACGGTTGCTGTAAATGCAATAGTTATCATTGGCTTTAACAATTTAATGCTAAAAATTAAAAACTTATTGTGTTTTAACAGATAGTTATCAAGCTAAACATTCAAATAGATTCATTCATAAATTTGCTATCACGACATAATAAACCGGTCCTTGATGCATTCGTGAAACTATTAGTTGCAAGACTCATTATTGTCATAATTTCCTCAATGAATGTCTGTCGACATTCCTTTCAGAATATTCCAACAACAATATTATACTAAATTAAGACATATTATATATTCGCCATGTAATATGTTTTTGCATTGAATCCACTGCTTGCATGTGCTAGTGGTGCTAATTCACTGGAATATGCTACAAATTCCAACACTCAATGCATTAGGACATATTTTGGTGATTGCATGCTATTATTCACTTATGTACACGTTAACTTCAACTTGGGCAAGTGGGCAATGCATTATTATTATTATTATTTATTTATTTTAAGCTAATAAATTATAAAGTCAAAAGATAATAAAGAATTGACGTCTGTCAAATATCAACAAAATTATGTGACATAATTTGCAGGCATTCTTGAGTTTGATGATGAAGTTGAACAATGGAAAGGTAAAGGTTTCCTTCTCAAACTTGATAATTTTTTATTATTTATTATAATTGATGGGTCACACAGTGTGCCGATCCTGATTGTTGATTTGTCTATAAAAAAAATAAATCATGAAAAGTTCTGTTTATTTGACAAATTAAAAAATTAAGTACAAATTAAAAAATGCTCAAATTCACGTATCCTTTTCTTCATAAATAACATGTTTTAATTCATTTAAACATGGAAAAGCATATACAATGCCACATGAAATTTGTGGATAATGTTACATGACTGCATTCTCACAATGAATTGATGGAGTTTAAATGGATTTCTTTTCAAAACGTTCTGTATTTAAACAGATGTAGACTGATTGCATACCCTGTATAAATGTATCATATCGGGTAACCGGTCACAGAATGTGTGAATGATCTGGTCATTGTAACCGAACCATGACCAGGTAACTATTCGTTCAAGCACTAAATGTAATATAGTATCCACCTACTCGATTGGGTACTGAATTATACCTGTTCAGACATTAATAGAAACGTTCTTTAATATTGTTATGTACAGTTATTTGGTCAGAATATCTCACTGTTAACGGGTATATTTTAGTATTTACTGCAGTTATTTTGCAATGTTAACTTCTTACATCAACAGACGATCTATATCCAATGTAATTTGTTGACTAGCTTTTAGGGGTATACTTTACCATAATCACATGTAGTTATCACATGATCAGCTATCAGCTGGATATGGCACCATCGGGTAGTTTCGATTTGGACCAAAGTTAAAACATTCCAATGACTTCAAAATGCTCATTAATGCATCTGTATGCTGAATAACCGTTGTAAAAAAAATCCACAACATCAACATGTAAGTAGCGTAGTTATCCTGTTAACAGTTACAAATACGGAAGTCCATTAGCCTAACAGTTTACTAGTTAATTTTGACAACATCTTCAGGGGCGTAGCTTCCTATAGGCCTACACTTTTTCCAAAAGTCTAAACACAGTGACACATCCGACAACCCCCAGACCCCCCTAGCATTGATGATTCGGCCCACACATTAATTTACACCAAGCTACGCCCCTGATCTTGAACATAAAACAGGCACTTATTTTGTTTTAATAAATTATTGGAGCCCGACAGTATTCAGCACCACCACATTTTCTCCGTGTTGTTTTTATTTAAAGTATCCTGAAATTCATGAAATACATGTGGCTCAAGTGCAGCTGCAGTTCTGTAGGTAAAACGTGCCCGGTTTGCTATTTTGCGATCTATATGGCACCCTTTAGCTACAGAGTATTGCAGTATTATGCATCAACAAAAGTACGCACTAGATCTCAATAGCGTGCATAAGTGGGTCAAATTATATTTTTAGACATCCGGTTTAACGATTCTGGTTTTATTTAAGTACCTTACGCTGTATCGCGATCTATAACATGTGGACCTTGCTGAACAACATGATTCATCACTGAATCGAACAGAAATTTAAGCACACGTTCTGTATAATTGGCATATTAAGATTTTATCTGGAGTTTAGTCAACCCAAGGCCTAGTACTTGTGTTTCGCTATCACCGGAACTTGGAAGATTCTGGGAAATTGATGGAAATTCTAAAAATAGACCTCACCTACTTACAGGCCCAATGCGCTGGGTTAATTCCTACGTATGGTATAAATACACAGGGCAGAACGAAATCCAGCTAGGAATGGATTCACTAACCATTATACTTCATGTCTCCATGCTTATTTTTGAAGGAAGAGGTTATCATTTGTCAGGTCGGAGTTCACAGGAAGTCTGTCAGGTCGGAGTTCACAGGAATACACGTCTTGTATAAATACACAGGGCAGAACGAAATCCAGCTAGGAATGGATTCACTAACCATTATACTTCATGTCTCTATGCTTATTTTCGAAGGAAAAGGTTATCATTTGTCAGGTCGTTCACAGGAAGACTGTCATCTGTCAGCTCGGAGTTCACAGGAATACACTGTCATCTGTCAGATTGGAGTTCACAGGAATACTCTGTCATCTGTCAGGTTGGCGTTCACAGGAATACTCAATAACGAAGCTTCCGTTTCAGGACGACAGGACCTAGACAGTATCAGACAGACAAACTTGATCGGATTCAATCTGATGTGAGTGAGGTCACGTCACTTCTCCGAGATAATGTTGAGAAGGTCGTCACACGCGGAGACAAAATAGATGACCTCCAGGAACGATCAGGTGAGATAAATACATTACACATTCTAGTCTAGGTTTTATTATGATATAACACCTCAGCATATATTACAGGAAATTATACTTTTTTAAGTCGGGGGAAATTATACGTTTTTAAGCTCGGGGGTGGGGGAAGGTCAGGAATTTGTTAACAAATCAGAGAAATTTGCTGACTTAGATTGCTTTTATTCCAGAGGATTTGGAAGCTGGATCGGTGAATTTCAGGAAGTCATCAACAAACCTCAAGAAAAAGATGTGTTGGCAGAATTGTAAAATGAACCTTATCATCGCTTTTGTTGGCATCGTCATTGTTATCATCATTGTTGTAATTATAGTTGGTAAGTTATTTGTGTGTGTGTGTGCTTGCGTGCATGTGCATGTCATTAATGTATATATTATATAACTGGTACTATTTTTCTTCAGCAATACTGTAAGGATAAATTGTTTAAGGCAGGGTTTTACCAAGCTGAATCCTGCATCATATGAAAGTTTGGACACATCGGCGTCACTGCATCTCTGGATTGTATTAATTAGAACTGCACACCTTGGGTAATTTACTAATTTAACATTGTTTTCAGTGGAAGTGAAGCCCAGTAATTCTAGTGGTCATAAAAACAGCACACTCCTCTACAATACAGCAGCAGTACAGCGTGGAGACCACATCATCACAGAGAAATATTCACCAACTTGACCAAGAAAACGGGGCGGGTTGTAGCGCAGTGGTAGAATGTTGGACTTCGGAGCCAAAGGTTCCAGGTTCAAATCCTGCTCCGGCATCAATGTTCGCAAAAGTTACCTTTCTCGCGCGATATTGAAAGGATGCGATGACGCCGATTGTGAGTGATTATGGAGTTTAACGTCGCTGCATGAATCTTTCACCCATTTGCGATGATGTCTGTAGAGTGGCAATGCAGTTGTCATCCTTGGTCTTGTCAGTACCAGCCGATGCTCGCAGGTTTACTGCAACATTCATCGCTACGATTGTTGCAGGATTCCTCCTAAACTGACAAGTCATGATATGTGAAAGAATCTTGAAAGTGGCTCTAAACCCCAATTACAAAATTATAAATACATAAAATAGACTAAGAAAATAATGTGATCATGACACACACCCCCCACCCCCCAAAAAAAACCCAAACCAAAACGTTTTTAATCAATGACATTTTAAATCTGTTAAATTCTATATTTAGACATATCTGTTTAAAGATTCTGGTGATCTATCGGTGCCTGGACGGCTCAACACATTCTGAGCATGATTCATCTCTGAATCAAACAGAAATTTAAGCACATGATCCGTATTAACGGCGTATTAAAATTTTCTCTGGATTTAGTCAACGTACTCGTTCGGTTATCACTGGAACTTGGTAAATTCTAAAAATAAACCTGACTTACTTTGTCACCCTATTGACAAGAGATTTTTAATGCATATATATATGTCGTTATGATATATTTCCTTGCAATTAATGTATGCAATTTATATATGTGACCTGCTTTGTACAAGTTATACATAATAAAACCTCTTTATATAAAGTGAAATTTATGGTACACCTTTTAGAAATTGCATGTGTAAAAAATTATTATTAAATACATGGCCATGGATGATTATAGACAATAACAAGTTACGAGGGAGTACAGATTATGGGTTTGAGCTTTATGTCGCAAGGTTGATCTGAATGATGCAGCTGTGGTCTCGTGAACACTTGACATGGTCTTAATACGATTTAACGAATTATTCAACATACGTGGTGGATTTCACTGTTGATTTTGTCCAAATGTGCTATTTGACAATTGTGACATCGCAGGTAGACTTTCCATGGTTTATTCCAATAAAATTATTATGTTGAATAATTAGAATAACCCACTTTATATAAATGATTATGGAAAATGTCCCTTTTGAATTTAATGTTCAAAGTTCCCCGCTATACCTTGGAACTGTTAACATTAATTTCACTTGGGACATATTTTCCATAATGACTATCTTGTGGGCTATTCTCTAAATCCTCACCAAGGTTTTTCCCAATCCTGGCGGATACTGTGAATAGTAATGGAAAATTTCTTGGTAGGTTCACAATCTTGGATTCGACCCATTTCTGTTTGTCCGATTGTGTACAGTATAACCTGGACTTTGAACCATTTAAAATAACTTCATGGAGGAGTGAACTTTTATACATTCTTCATGATGTTTAACAATACAGAAAACCATTTACAATTTTTGTAGCAAATTCACTAAGGAAAATGCCAGTCACTCTTACTGTAAGGATGTGGAGAATATGGCGTAAAAGTGCTTGGCAATATCAATGATCTAGCTCAACTTTTGGGCAGCATTCCAGTACATTAGCATGGTTAACATCTCTGTTCCAGCTTCACACATTCTGTAGAAATGTTACTCCACAGGCATCTTGCCTAGGCCATGTGATCAAACTTGGCTTATACCATGTATGACCCCTTGCCTGCAAACCCTATGAATTCCCAGCACAGTGAGATCAAAGGGCTACGGTCACCGCTGATAGTCCAATCAGATTCGTCCCAAGAGTTTTCTATTGGGGAAACCAACTTGCACAAGGTGACGGACTGTCAACACACTAAGTCATGCCAAGCTGAATTGCCTCACGAAAGTAGCTGTTAATAAAACATGTTTTCATTGGTTGGTTCAAAATTATACATGTGGAAGACAACTTGCTATGCTGCTAGGGTACCATTTGCCAGCCAGATAAATGTAGGCTATGATGGGAATGGTAGTAAACGTAGTCATGCATAGCTCGGGAGTTCTACCCCTTCCCTGGGGGAGATGTTGAGAAATTTCACTTTTGTTGAAAGCAATTGCTAAAAAAATATAAAAAAATTGTCATTTCATCATTTTAATATGCTGAATTTTACAATATCACTCCCTATATAAGCAGTCTGACAATAAAGGTTTTACCTCTACATATAAATTATATTTGTACAAAAATGTGGTATATTACAGAATTGTAATCTTATCTACAAAACTAATAAACTCTTTATAGACATTTTAATGAATAACAACTTCCATGGCTGGCTATCCAACAATGATTCAAAGCCATTTGGAAATTTTCAAATCTATCTCATACTAATAATTACCATGCAAGACTCCAGTTGTCAATGCCCCACTGTTACTATGCACGCCTAAGAAAATGCTATATAACTATTGCACCTTACAACATGGACATTTGTTTTGTTATTTTAAAAAAACACAGGAACGCGTGTATCGTGGTAATATGCTGGTCATAGAACAAAGCTAGTGAAGACCATTACCTCTTGCCAGTACGTAAACTCAAACTGTGGCAACTCATTACTGGGACTTACGTGGACACAGCATATACAATGTACTTGAAGTGTGTACCAGTCCTTTTTCAATGGTCTGCAATGTCTAGTCAATGACTACCTTTGTACGAATTGAATGCATACTATCACAGGGTACAAGCGGAAGTTTCGATAATGCTGGAAATTTTCACTAATTCAGCTGATCAGTAGCATTGACATTTCAAACTGCATATTTTTTTTATAAATATAAATGTAAATGTAAAAATGCGAGTTAATTTTCAAGACGGTATCCAGAGCTGGACATCACATAATAACAAGTCTCTGTATAGTAGTATTGTCTCCTATGCTTCCCAAGCCACTATCCCCTGCTCAATGAGCAACAATCCCCAGTGTAATCAAAACTTCTGGTACCTATGGTTGAATGTGGCTGACAATGCAGTTTAAACAAACTAAACACATTATTTTCAATATACCTATATTACAATGCAGTGTGTCTATATGTATACACTGCAGTGTAGGATAGAATATTGGTTATGATAATATAATCAGAAAGGAAATGGAATGAAATTGTATGAAACATCTCAAACAATGGAATATGGATGCCGTTCAAAAGACAGAGTACCAACCACATACAATGTATCACTAGCTAGGAGATATACCACAACAATTCAACATTAAGAAATCAACATTTCTTCAAAAGAATTACGGCATTTCATTTATGTTTTCACGAACCTTTCAGGCAAGTTAGTCAACAATAACTTCACATACAAGAGTTTTCATATGCTTTCTTTACTGTTCCATATAACCTCAGAAAATGTCTTGAAAATGCAACCACATTGTGATCACACATGGTTGGCTGGTTGAATTTGGGTTTGCCCTGCTTTCAAGATTAGTTCACTCCTATCACGGCTGGCATGATTTGTGTATACATACCTTGCTCATATAAACCCTGATTTCTACTGGTTTTATAGTGCTAGCCAACTGGAATAACATGTCATAGTTAGAACATGAAGTCGTAATATGGGCACATTATAGACCAAGTCAACCAGTCCTTTCTACACCAAGAAGAAAAACTTGTGGGAAAGATATTTCAATCTTTGGAATGGTATTTTACTACAATACAAATAGGTTATTGAGTGAAGTCTGCAGGCACCCAATCAGTTACTCAGCATCGTACAGTTGGGCCCTAGTTACACTTTTTAAATGACCATCAACCAGAAAACAAAATAATATCCCTACCCTAAAGACAAATAATAGTAACATTTTCCCCAAAATACTGTTAATGCAAAATGCAAACATGGTCTATATGAGAATACTCTGCAACAATTCAAAGAAATGCATGTAAAATTAACCCTCGATTCACGACAACAATCCACTACATGAGTATGTATATGCAATTGCAGATACTTCAAGTAACATTATGTTGGTGACCAATGTATCGTAACATACATATCGACAAGCATTTTATCAAACCTGTAGCAGAATCTGGAGGCAACTCGAGGTCAAATATAAGTTGATGGGTAGAAGGTATGGAAGGCAAAAGAGGCAATAAATAACTGAAGAGTTCATGATATTGAAATTAATATATAATTTTCATGTCTGAATAACTTTAATGTTCAGTGCTGAATAAAATCTTTAAATTTCTTTCACATAATCAATATAATTAATCTTAATGTTCAACACAAGTTAATCATGTTTAAACATCAATGGAACAGTATGTCCAAAAAACTGCCTGGCATGAAACAAATTAATTGCCTCTACTTCTAGCTCATACACATTGTGCAACAGAACATTGCATTACCAAATATCTTACACATACCTAATCTCTTTTTCAGCCAGTAGTGATGGCACATAATACATTTACATGTCTATATATACAATCAGTGATGTACAAAATTGTAATGACAATCTCTCTCAAAATCTCTCCAAACACTGGAATACAAGCATAAGATTTGAGGGGAAAACGATACATTTCCTTCCTGCATGATTTCCATGGTAAATATGACTAACATAATGTAAATAGTTGACAATAAATGTACAAATAGGACCCCCCCCCCCCCCCCAAATGATAATAATAACAAGTATAACAAATAACATATTTTTCAACTATGTTTTCAACTACATGTATCAATGTATATTCTACGATTAATTATCCTCGCCAATTGTGCCAACAAACATAGCAACCTACATTGTTCATACAACAAGAAGTTTTTATGGTTGTGGTTCCACTAACTAAGTAGCATACTACTAGTAACTTAATAAAACAAGAATGACAACACCTTAATGTATGCATTCCACTCAAATCTGTTCATGTATGCAATGCACTCCTGACTATCAAGTATGAATCCCATTTGGGCAGTTGATGGCTTTTTATTATGAGAATTCTTGGTTTTCACAATTCATATTTAAGAATACATGTACTTGACGAGCATTAGCAACAGCAAACGAATCATAAAACAACCGAGAATTGAAATAATTAAGAATTACAAATGAAGACACCTTATAATGAATTATCCAACATATGGTTCAAGATAACTCATGATATAAATATCATATCTTGCACAGTAGTACACAACACCTGGTCTGCGTTCAATGGACAATACATATGTACATTTCAATACGGGTTTGGAGCGCATAGCGTTTTGTATGAAAACCCGAAGCATGAAGTGAATGGACTTGACGCATGCGCAAACTGCTATTTTCCTACTAACCCGTTCAGTGAACTACTAGATGCAGAGAAAAGTATTGTATTGCAGTGTATTGTATGTATTGTCCATTGAACGCAGCCCTGGAACGAATTTCATTGGCTGGTTACATGGCTTGCATCACAATTTCCCCACTACTGTCATAGTCATAGGTGGTTTCATTGGTTGGTATGGTTGGTACGGTCGGGACGGTGGGGTGATGTATTCATCCGCCATTCGCTATTTGACTTCCACATGGGAATACATTTGAGTTGTATGAATTTCCGTTCAAAAGTTGTTGGATAAAGAAATTAACACACTCGCTAGTGTGTCATTGATTTTACGACATTCATGATTCCAAAGTTAATATTTTCCTTGCTCTCACTCGGAAAATTTGGACTTTGGAATCACTCGTGTCGTAAAATGAATATGACACCCAATGTCATTAAGCACTATGAAAGATTGTGACTAGATTCCAAATATCCAATTGTATTGGAAAACAATTAGGTCAACTTAAGGAACAAAACCACACTCAAAAGGCACTATAAAAATAAGGGAACATGTCTAATTGCATAAAAACACAGAAAGAATTCCATGTATAATGTAGACAGCCTTCTTGAACAGCTACATGAACTAAACCAGAGGGCACACTTCACAAAGCTCTTGTATTTACTGTCAGAGATCATAGCCATGGCAACAGACAATTGTGATTTCAGCAGAAAACAAGCCAAGGATCTGGAGTCTGCAGGACCCCGAACAATGGCCAGTGCAAATAAATCAACCCCTGTACAAATAAATTTGTGTTTTAAAGCCACATTCAAGATTTTTTGTTCTCTCACATCATGGCTTGCATGCATATGTACTGCTTGTATTAGTCTGGATTTCCACCAGTTTTTATAGTGCTAACCATCATGCTGAAGATAGAACATGGATATCACACACAGAATACTGATTCCAAGCCAACCAGTCCTTGCTTTACCCCTTTAATTCTGACCGCCAAGCAGGGGAACAACAAGTACCATCCTTTAATATCTTTTGGTATGATGCAACCGGGCATTGAATCCGTGATCTTCCGCACTCTAGGCTGACACTCTAATCATTACGCCACAGAGCTTGCTTTTTTTCTGCAGAACATTGCCATGCCTACATTGCACTCTCATAGTTCTTATTAATAGCTATCTGGCACCTACAAGAAGGTTATGGTCTTGTAAAGGTCACCATAGCTTCATGAAAGGATACTCAGGCCCCACAGAGCGATCGTAGCGCTATGACAGTCTTAACTCTATGCTAACATATAGGAGTTAAGTCTCGCATAGCACTACGATCGTTCTGTGGAATGGGACCCATGACTATAAAATAATTATGTTTATTTTAGCATAGAGTGCTGGACCCAGTTATATGAAACACAAACATTCCATTATCATAGCATTAAACCTCCATTAACTAATGCAGCATTAAGTTGTGTTGCATACACTCATTAAGTGATCCCTATGCAAAAAAAAAATCTTCAAAAAATAGTTACACAATTTGTTATGACTCGACTATTTGCCTTCAAATGATTCGTAATTTCAAGTTTAATTTTCTTACAGTTACATGTACCATTATATGGTTATCTGAAAAGTGAATTGGTACAAAGACACTTATGGGGCGACACTTGCAATGGAATACTTACTCAATATACACACTGACATTAGGTAGACAGTAATGTTACTGCCACTGTTTACCATTGTTGTGGAATAATTCATCATATTAATGTGAAAATACAGATTAACATATATTGGTGTAAACCATGTTCTAGAATACATACCTGGAACTCATTTAATGTCACTTTAACAATTACTTTTGCAGCTATTAGTGACAATTCTGAATGTTAGGACAATTAATTTAGGTGCATTTTGTGTGTGCACATTGTATACTATTCTGACTTTCTACAAGCTTTTGGTAATAGTGCTAGCTCAATGGAATATTATGACAGTTAAAACATCTTTAGGTATGACAAACTTAGGAAAGTACTGCCCATCACACTCTATGCTGATCTCTTAACAACTATGTTACTACAAGCACATACATGTACAATCAATGAATAAACTGCCAATGAGCACTATTGATGATAGATGTGGTCACCATCAAATACAGCAGCTAGCATTAAAACTTTAACAGGTAATGAAGCTATTAGTATGGAGCTTTCATACAACCCAGGGATCAAAATTACCTATCTGCCAGTAGTGGACAAGGCACTACACAAATGAAAATAGTAAACATTACATCAAAGTTTAATGCTTTTTCTCGCTTAACCCTCTCACAGCACTGCTCATGTTGCCTCCAGCATGTAGAGAGGGAGTTAATTATAATAATCACGTCTGACATTTCAGAGCACATGTATACAAGTCTGTCATCAAACAGTCAGATGACATCACATTGACAATGATTCTACTGTTACTGTAATGGTTTTATATCAATACATGAATCAACATTTTTTTCTCTCCAGAATTTTGATTGCTTGATCATAAAGTCTTTTCTCCAATTTCTATCCCAATCATTTATTCGTGACCATGCGAAAATAGCTGAATCACTTTTAATCAAATGTTCACTGGGCCACACTTTGAATTTACTATCTGCCAACCAAACATCCCGTGATTCCATTCCCACCATATGCAGAAGTACACATCAAGCTGTTTGCATGGTGCAATTTATTGAGCTCAGATAGCACGCCATCACTGAGCACGAGTTAAGACAAAAAAAAGATTTCCAAATCAGGGGGACAGAAATGATGAAGTGAAATGCTGATGAAACTTGATAGTCATTACTGCATAAATAAACTAGTATTAACCAACGGCGAGCCAATTTACACACATTGTCTTTCCAGATACAATTTCTCTACAACATTTTGCAGTATGGATATCTGCACTGAACAATTTCAAATAACAATACGGGATCTTCATTACCTACGCTAACTAACAATTCTTACTCAATCATGGGGCTGGGAAAAGCTTTTATTGCAAAAACCTATACCTGAGTCTTGAGGATGAAACAAAGTGCACCAAAAAATAAAAGAATTTGTTTTCCACCCTCAATCTGGTTAAATAGCCTCAGGTAAGATGTGGATGGAGCAGCTTGGATGATGTTCCTGGCCCAGGTCAGTGACATCTACTTGCTACATGACAGCACTACTGGAACACGGACAGTGCTATGTGGACAACTAAAACTGTCCTTCCAACAAGTCACCTAATATTGTAGCTACCTTGTCCTTGTTGGACCGAATGGTCAGGCGATACATCTGGAAGACAAACGAAAACAAGTGGATACAGTTCATGCATTGTCCATAAACATTGAAAATGAAATTTGCAATCATTTTACTTAACTCACAACCTGTATTTCTAACCCGATGCAAGTTTGTTTATTCCAAAGGAATACTTTTAAGAAAACTACATCAAGATTTGGTTTTATGGAATGTATTTAACACTACATCAAGATTTGGTTCTATGGAATGTATTTAAAACTACATCAAGATTTGGTTCTATGAAATGTATTTAAAACTACATCAAGATTTGGTTCTATGGAATATATTTAAAACTAACCTCTACTTGTTTATTTGGTTCTAGTCGGATGAGACATCCAGTCTGTAAATTCCGTGTGTGTAGGATTCCAGCCGACACAAAGTTGTCAGGATTAGGGTCGATACCTTCTAAAATACTAGATCCAAAGCCCAAAAGCTGAAAATTAACCAACAATATTTACTAAAATCACATAAAAGCAACATCGTATATTACTATGGACTACGGAAACTAGGTAAGATATATTGTGAGATTGTACAAGAAATGGATTATTCTAGTCTGATAAACATCGATATATTTTGCATGTAACATGTTTTTACATTAATTATATTGAATCATAGTTTCTTTCTTCCACTAGTATATCTTTGCTGCAATGCCAATGAGTTTGGGACAGGTCTGAGATACTGACAAGTTCTTTGATAATGAATGCTTTGTTCCAATGATAGACAAGTAAATAAAAGTTAAATCTGTTACCTTTGCCTTTGTTTGTTCAGTATCTATAGGGCATTGTGCCTTGAAGATTTTCTGGCACTCCTGTTCAGGCCTGCGTGGAAAAAAAGTAGTTTGATTACCAATAACTACAAATCATTTAATTATAATTGCAAATACAATCTTGTTAATATTACTGCTGTTGCTAAATGTTTGAATTTGTTCATCATTTACTTGTGTGTTGATTTTAACCAAGACATATTTACATTTCAAGAAATACAAACTAGGTTTTGGATTGGGTTCGACAGAACTGAAAATCTACTGTACTTACTGGTTCAGGGCTTTCCATCTGGTGAAGAACGACTCGGAGTTCATTTCAGCAGGTTCTATGAACTTATTGAGAAACACTGGCAGCTGTACGCTGACCCGTTGTGATGCCCCGCTGTAGCTGCAAACATTGGACGCACCAGTTAACATTGTACTGTTTGGTCACAGTATGCTTCAAGTAAACATAGACCAATTCCCCTATAAATGATCCTGTTTTAAAATGTAGCACTTGGCGGAAAAAGTGGCACAGGACATGCTCAAATCCTTCAATATTTTCCGTACATGACAGTATCATGAGCACTGTTGAGCAGGGACTATATTTGGATAAGTAGTGCTATATAAATACATACATTTTTATTATTATTTATTATCATTATCTAACAAGGTTGATTTTTATAACACAGAGAATACAGCAATACAGCATCTAGTGGCTGGTGGTATGCTTACAAAAATGATATTTCTAAAACAGGAGATTGTGTGAACTCTTCTAGACACTCAATGTTGAACATCTGCTGTACTTGGGCTCCGCCATCTATAGTGGGCTCAACAGGCTTTGGTTGTATCTGAAGAGGTGGGCCAATTAAGGATGCATAATGAACATAAATCACACAGCATGTGACCATAGGACTTCATTCTGGACACTCTAAATGGAGCGGGTGAACAAAGAATTGCAGGGAGATACAACTTAGGCCATCATAACTCTACATATGGCAGATCAATCTAGCATTGTGTAGATATATTGTTGTACTATCGGATCAATCTAGCATTGTGTAATGAATGATATATTGTTGTACTATCAGATCAATCTAGCATAGTGTAAGAATATAGTGTTGTACTATTGGATGTCTGGTGGGGGTAGGTGAACTAAGAATTACAGGGAGATGCAACAGCAGACAACAGAGTACAGCTCATAACAACTCAGGATAGGGTAGAACAACTATCAAGGACTGGGCATTAACCAGTAGGACACTGAGAACGAAGGACAAGGATATCTGATGCTAGTGCTCCTGGTGCAGTGGCATCGGCCGTGAAGTTAGTAAACTGGAATGATGTTTTGTTTCCATAGAAGACACCAATTCTTGCAAGATTTTGCCGATATTCTGACTTGATACCAATCTGTAGCAAGTCGTTTTCAAACAACACTCCATTGTGTTTCATGATAAACCTGAGGAAAGAGAGAGTTTATTACTTTGTTATACATTAAATATTGGCAACAATCTTTAATTTGTTTTTATATATTCCAAAATTGGTCAGCTAGAACTCGACTAAATTAATATAAGAATACAACCCCTTAATCTGTTAATGCATACGTAGTTCATTTTACAAATGTTCTGTTATTTTTATTTGTTCTGAAATTTTAATTCAGTTTTTTTAAAGTTTTCAGTAATAAACAAACCTCTATACATATATCTCACCGTGTCATGTTTTCATTTGACATGGCCGAGTTAGGAGCCTCTAAACCATTTGAGGCCACTCCCCTTCCTTCTCCTGCCCCGCCCAGAGAGTCAAAGACGTCAACGAGGAAAGCGGAGCCGCCACTAGATGCAGGCTGAGCTGGAGCTGATGACGAGTCCAGTTCAAGAAGCATGGCCGAGCCACCACTTGTTGGCGATGAGATCTGAACAAATATACCCAGTCTAAATAGCAAATCTTGTGGAAATGGTCATTGTCTTTACAGATACTAATATACATCGATCATAACATAATCTACAACATTCAATTGGCTAATTATTAACTGTAAGGTTGGATATATGGCAAGCGACCCTCGGTTCCAGACAGCCACCTGGTATTCTGCATGACATTCGGATGGGGAGGAGGAGGAGAGAGAATATGTTGTTAGATCTTGTGTACAGGTATTATACAATTAAATCCAGCTCAGTGGAATTGTAAGCAGTTACTATAGTGAAATGTATTCTTAAGTGTTCCTAAACCTGGACATACTGTGCACAATGGGAGCAAACTACAAGAAACAGTACTACAGAGAGTTGGCCTCACCGAAACACTAGCTGCATTAACTGGAGGAGGATGTATGTCAGTAGAAGCCATCTGCGCCGTGGGCAGTTTATGGTGGTCCTTGGCCTCCGTCTGCTCAGGAACACTGGAGGGCTTCTTCTTCTTCAACTTGGCCAAGATGGATGACTCTCGCTCTGGGAATGGAGGCATTTCTTCCAATACTGTGGCCTGTGTGGACAAATGTGCACTTGTAAATAAACCATTTATAGATCCACAGTAACGTTTTCAATATTAACATAAAATGAAGACCCCTCCCAACTTACAATCAATGAAAATTGGAGCCGAATGCCAAATGAGTATCTCGCAGTTGCATTAGACTACAACACATCTTGATTAGCTTGTGCATTGTGTAACAATATTAAAATTTAGCATGAAACCATTTCAGGCTTATTGAAGAAAACTGACTTCCTGTAATGCAAAACGTGATATGCCAGCACACAAAAGTAATATCGTGTGGAAAGAAACAACATAAGCAAGACAATACATGCTTAAATCCTGACCGTGACCTAATCTACAAATGGGCACAACTGATGGCCAAAAGACCAATGTGACCAATATCTGAAGTGAAAATTATTGATATGCTTACCAAGACATCTGGAGTTGCCACAGAACTAAGCTGGAGATATTCTATTGCACGTTGTTGTAATTCAACATCTGGATTTCTCATGTTGTTGTCACTCCTCAGCACCTGTACAACAAAGTGACATTAAAATGACTCAAACACCAAATTCATATTGTATAAACCTAAAGAACCGATGATCCTACACCACGTACAGTGATTTATTTTCTTCCAAAAGATCTGTTATCGATAAATCCAGGCAGTCAGATGGTTAGTTGTGTATGACCATCTCTCAACTGTCTAGCCGTGGACCAATCACGGCGTACTCTTCTAACCACGTGACTATAAAATAGACACCATTTTCCATGTTTTGTAAACAATCCTTGTTTATCAACGGCAGATAAAAGGATTTATTTCGATGGGTTTGCATGGTTGTTCATGCCTGAAAGCTCAGATTCTTACAAATATAGCTCTATATATTACATATGAGCAATAATAATGGGTATAGGTAAAATCACCTATGTATTTTTTAATTTTCTTTTGTATTGGGGTTTTAAGTCGCTTTCAAGATTCTTTCACGTATATCACGACTTGTCAGTTTAGGGCAGGAGGAAACCCGCAACAT
>JAUTBT010084114.1:0-12564 GCA_032361225.1 Lepetodrilus schrolli | reverse complement strand
ACATCAAATGTACATACTTTCAGATAAAAATATGTTTGACCATGAAATATGTAAACAAACCCGTGCTATTATGCCTTTGAGCATTCCTTTGTAGTGTTAGCAAAACATTTACTTTGTACCCATTATACAATTTGTGTTAATGACCCTATTAAGTATTATTAATGCTTAATAAAGTTTAATTTAAAAGAAAAGATGCACATTAGAATGGTAATTACGTCTGACTGATTATTGGATGAGTCAGCTATTGAATTTGTTGATTAGATATTTAAATAGTATTTTAAAACTTTTGGGAATAGTTCAGGAAGCATTCATAAAATACATCTTATATAACCTATCATATTTCTGATAAAGTTATTACAGTAAAGTTCAACTTGGTCAATAAACATTGTTCATCTCTCTGAGTTCTGTACATGCAAGTATTCTGATGGTTTAAGAGTGATGTCTTTCTAATGATGAAATTATATGTGTCAAATACACACTGGGCTACCGCCTGGCCTAAAAGATAATCTGTTAATCTCGTAGATTAAGTTACATGGAGCCTGTAATGTAGTCTGGGACTAAACACAATAGTGGTGGTCTGAGTTTACATCCTGTCCTAGGCCCAGTGTTTTCCCCATGGTGGATACCAGGGCATTGTTTCACAAACCTCTCATTATCTATTACAAAACTGTATCGAGACTAGCGCTCTCGAAGCCATCTCTTCTACATGGCGATATCGGGCACTTACGACAGTGCTATGGTCTCATAGTGGATAAGATAACTCCATGAAACGATACCCAGCTTCACATCTTGGCAGTATTGTGATATATAGTGTTTGGTAGCTTCTATGGTTTATCTGTACCAGGCACCTGAGATTATGAATCTTTTTTTTAGTACGATTTCATTCTCAACTCAAATAAAAAAAAAATTAAAAATTCCCATATGAATTTTAAGCTTGAAGATGAAATTATACTCAAAAAGTTTCGTAATCTCAGGGCCAGGTTTGGCTCTTTCAAAGTTGTTATAGGTTCTCCTCCCACCATGAAACAGACGACCACAATATTGGTGGAATACTGTGGGAATCTACCTCCCAACCACTAGCTCTACACCTGTTCTCACACTGGCTGGCCGATTACAGTAATACATAATGGCCTTTACTGCCAGTTAATAGTTGTGTAATAGCAATTTAATGACATTATATATTGATGCTCGTCATATTATTATTGTATTTCCCCATTATGTGGTGTTAGTAATATATTCCTGTTCATGCTCGGACTGCTGTGATAATCCTTGGGTCCACTGCACAGAACAGTTGTAAGTACAAATTGTAAGTACAAATTTTAGAACCCACATAAAGTGTAAGTCCATTGCATACAATACTTTTATTACTTGAGAATGTTGCTAGCTAAAGCTATTGTAGGGATAAAATTGGTTCATCCAACCAGACTTATATTTGTAGCGGGTTCCGAAAATGTTGACTTGCAGTCAATTGTAGCTAGAAATGTACTGTGCAACGGGGCCCAGGACTGTTCTGTACCTAGGACCGAGTGCAGTGATCTGGAAAATCTCATGCAGATGTATGTTTGTTTGTGTTATGTGCAGGTGCTACCACTGCAGTGCATTCCTTCATGCATCATTTAGTGTCTTATCTCAAGATATCGGCTCAGTCTGTCATGTCGCTATGTTTGACAGAAACTGTGATATGTCTTTATCTTCTCGCTGTTCAGACATAAACATTTCAGACGATGGTGCAAGGGCCTGGTCTGAGTGTCATTCTGTTAAATCCTTTCATCTTCCATGAAGCAATTTTCTGTTTTTCACATTGTTAAAATTGAGTTGTCGGCTGTAAATTTTGAAACAACAAAAGGGCTGACTTACTGGTATGTTAGATCTGGAGATAAAATAAGCAAGTAGGTATATACCTATGTCGGGGCACTCATCGTTTACGTTATACACTTGAAAGGTTGTTAACATGATTGTAGTGAAAGGTTGTTAACATGATTGTAGTGAAAGGTTGTTATCATGATTGTAGTGAAAGGTTGCTAACATGATTGTAGTGAAAGGTTGTTAACATGATTGTAGTGAAAGGTTGTTATCATGATTGTAGTGAAAGGTTGTTAACATGATTGTAGTGAAAGGTTGTTATCTTTATTGTAGTGTGTCTTGTTTTATTATATGAAGAGACCTTTTGCAATGAAAGAAGCAGTAAAACCACAGAATTCTTCAAAGGCTGGGTATGCATTTACATTAACCTTCATGGTGAATTAATCACGCCTACC
Source organism: Lepetodrilus schrolli (assembly GCA_032361225.1). NCBI lineage: Eukaryota > Metazoa > Mollusca > Gastropoda > Lepetellida > Lepetodrilidae > Lepetodrilus > Lepetodrilus schrolli. Next base: position 10,306 of record JAUTBT010084114.1, on the reverse strand, counting down.
CCTCTGCAGTTTCTATAGTGTATTGAACAGGAAGAAGGTCAAGTATGGAAAAATATTCAAACACGTTTGTAGAAATGTTGAACCATTCAAGCAGACATATCAACCATAGTAGTAGTATTTTTATGGTTTTCAATTTTCGTTTGTAAATATGATCATATGACAACATAAATGCTAACTGACTGTCTGACTGTCTTGACTGTCTTGACTGTCTGGCACCAGTATTTTTCAGTGGTAATACAGGCCGGAACTGCTGAGAGAACATTGCATAGTTAGGTAGTGTGTTGTGTAGTGTCATGGATAGCTGCGTTCCTGACACCACAGTTATTTTGCTATACCAAGAATAATGTTCCCCACGAAGATGGAAGCTTCATAGTTTTGGACTAGTTCCCAATAACTGGTGGAAAGTCTGAAGGTCTGGTTCTATTTTCCTATATGCTTCGTCCACCTGGTTGCAAATTGATATTTTTTTTTTAAAAATCTTTGAATGTCTTTTAATGCTTTTTGATTGAGCCAGAGATTGCACAAAGTGGTGTAAGTGGTATGTGATCACAGACTCCCAACAGGAAGTGGTAAAGCTCCACATGGCCACCCGATACGTCTGCAGCACACATTATGTAATTATGTTTTTGTTTCAAAGGGAACCAGATATTTTCTGTGACTTGCGCCGCAGGAATATTTTAACTAAGGACACGGTTTCACCAATTCCCGCTGTGTTTCAGGATCTCGAAGGAAGGGGAAGAGCCGTCTGCCGAGGACAGGTCTGCGTCTGCTCAAGTGTCGTCGTCTGGCACCGTGAAGCGGTCACCAAATTCCTGTGAGAGCGCTCAGCAAGAAGACAGCAGCGTGGATGTGCAAGTCTGTTTAAGACTGGATGGGAGTACCAGTGAGGATACACAAATGAAGACATCATCCCTCGCAGGACGGAGCAGGTCAGGGCTGGGTAGAAGTCCTAGTGACAGACACAGGCGACTTGTACGCAATGCAGAGGCAGTGAAGGATTCTGATAGCCTGCAGGGGTCCACTGAGAGTGAAAGTGTCTTCGAAACTGCACCTTCTGCCCCATCCAGTACTGAGCCAGTGAGGCGAAAAATTCGGAAAGACAAAAGTGCCCTCAGAAAATCCAGCCTCAACAGAACTGATGACGTCACTAATATCAGTAAGTGTAAACACCTTCTGCCATCACTAAATTTTACACTTGCATTTTATGTTATTGACAATTATATTTCAGTACAATACATCATAGAATTTTTTCATTTTCTTATAGGTGCAAATGTAACATCTTGTAAGTCTTAAAGTATGACTGTTAAATTTCATCATAGTAATCAAATTGATTTGTAGGAATTATCAAGGAAAACACTATGCCAGTGTCTGGGAAATGCATTCACAACAGGTTTTTCCCTTTTATATTCTACGGTCCAAACAAGCCAAGGTTGCAGCTGTTGAGAATGCATGTTTTTATGTGTTACTGATTATCACTGTCCAGTCTCCTGAATACTTCTAGGCCATTTATGACCTATAACATTGAACTTGGCAGCAGCCAGAAGACTTCCATGTCACGTGTGACTCCCAGTCTGGGGAAGAGGTTTCATACTTCATTTACTCATGGGAATACAAGAAGTAATTGTACACAGATGTGTGGAACCAGCTTCCATCTTCCCTAACACTCCCTCAAAACTTGTCAGCAGACTGTATTTTTTTGTGTTTTTTGCAAAGGTGCCAAATTGGCAGTATTTTGCAATGTTACGTGCCTGTTACAGATAACTTAAATAGGAGCCATCCTGTTGTTTGACCAACGGAACAAGGCAATGCTTTGTAGTGGCTGTAATTGCAGTCAGTGAGGTATCTCTACATTGATATGTAAATATACAAGCATCATGCAACTAGGGAAACAAGTGATACAATAGGAACAGTACAGTGTGCAGGAATCTACTGTTGTCAAGACTTATGTTTTCCTTGGAACGATGTCTTGTACTGCTAGAAAGCTCTAGATGAAATATTTTCTCTTCCTCTGGTTTCTTTGTATCGTGAGTCATTGGATCCAGGAAATATGTTGATGTAATATTAATCTGTTGGCATGGATGTTATAGAACAAAAATACATGAAAGTGGCATTATTGTTCCATTGACGTTACAGTACTAAATTGACTTCTACTGCTAGCTGGGCCACATAGGAATTGGGTTATTATCTCCAGAATTTGCCAGCACAGATGAGTAGTGCTAGAGCTATGGAAATGACTTTGCACTAACTATTGAGGATATATAGGGCATGTCAACATTTTTACGTCGCAATTGTATTTTCATTTAAATTCAGTGTGGATTTATTAGTAATTAAAAGGTTTACAGTATTGGACAATTCCAGTGAGTGGGTTTAGTGAGTGAGTTTAGTGAGTGAGTTGTTGCCTAATGTGGCAGTGAAAATCTTTCACCCATATACATTGAATGATAAATAAACAAAATGATGAGATGTTCCTGCGAAGCTATGACCCAGGAGTCTGATAGGAACCTGTGACAGACTCAAAGCAAATATTGACCAACAATTAATATTCTCTGTCAATTTCCTGGTGCAGGTAAAAATGGGAGTTTTAAATGAAGCACCAGTAAAATGAACCAGGCAATGTTTTATTCTTACCAAACAGAAATGATCTTGGTGAAATGACAGTGATACTTCTTACGAAACGGCTGTGTTGTTCAACTAACGAACCTTGACATTTCTAACACAGTAGCGTGTTTCTTGTATTTACCATGAGCTGTTTTCTAGTAGAGGTTTGCTCCTATGACCTGTGAAGCATAGAGAACATTTTGGGATGAAACATATTTAGTGTTTACCAGGAACAAGGCATTGTGGATCCTTTACAAGAGTATTGTTTTCAGCTGCTCTGTTCTGTTCTGTTAGACTAAACATTAGGAATTGATGCGTTTGTTGTTCTATTGCACAGAGATGGGATGGGAAACAAGTAAGGATGGGTCTGTTTTGAGTCTTCTTTTCATCATAACGAAAGTAAGCATATGTTCTTATTGGATTCACTCATATGGGTTTGTAAGGTTCCTGCTGCGACGTGAAACAACAATTACTCAAGTATTGGATTTACATTATTTCATCTTGAAGTTGAAAAATCTTTCATGCTGCAATTCATTTTAACTCATTTATATCATAATTAATCATTCCTCATCACGTATGGGTGAAAGATTCCCGCTGTGACGTAAAACAATGATTCACCCACTCACTCACTTGAAAAATCTATTCCTTTATTTGCGAAATGCTAAGAATCTTAAGATATACAAACATTCTAATTGACACGGACAAACCAATACCTGTGTATAATTGTGTTGGTAGTTTTCTGGAAGTGGAGATCTATTTCCAGATGTACCATGTGACGTGGTAATGATATAAACAGTTTTCCCAAATGAACGTGTATTCGGTGTTGGCCAGTCCAGGTAGCTGGGATTGCTATGAGCTCCGAGATCTGGAGGCAATGTGGCCGAGTGATGGACTCCTTCAGAATGAACACGGAGATCTGAGGGTCCTCTTTATCCAAGACATTACCCAGCCATGTGGACCCAATAACTAGAGGCTAAACATAGGCCCACTCATTGTAAACCAACTAAATGAAGCCTACTTCATTCTTAATGGCAAATTTAGAGGCTCCTTTTGTTTGGCAAGATTTCCATTTTGTTAAATAGCTTTTTCACAAATTTGAAGAGTTCCGGGTTTTTCTTCTTTTGTGAGAATGGACCTTTATTTGGTATATTGCAGATTTGATCGGCTAGTTGGTTAATCAGTTAACTCATTTAGGTATACCATGCCTTTTTGGTATACCCTGCCTTTTAGGTATACCATGGATTTGATCATTCATGTCTTTGTAAATTGTCGTGGAGAATAGTTCCACATACTTACTGCCCTTGGTTCAAGTGTACCAGCTATGGCTCTTGCTGAAATATGTACCTAATTTTGGTATGCTTTCCTTCCATCATATAAACACATTGCTACAAGATTAACAACAGGTTATTGTAGTACTGGATATTCCAACCAGATTGGTTCCAGAGACTGACGTGAGATAGAGGGACTAGACTACAGAATTCTCCTCCCTGTGTCTGTATCAGATTGTAGCTGTGCTGTGTTTACCTGCCACAGACAGGAGATGCGCACCATCAATCTAAGGTGGGAGTGTTTGTCTTTGAATCATCATTAGATTAATCATACATCTTGTAGGAGAATACCTCCTCGCTAACTCTGAATCGAAATCCTAGAGATGGTGTATAGTCATGATGCAATTCTATACCCGTCTTTCATTACGATTGGTAATGTGCAGTGGTTGATCGTTCTTCTTCAAAGCCAAAGGTCCCAAGTTTTAACCTACCCCAGGGACCTGGCATCAATGTCTGTAGTAAGTTATCTTTGGGGTCATGATAGATCATTGAGATGATGTAGAAAACATCATATTTGATGTAATTTTATGCGTCAAATAGAAATGGCCACAAATTTGACTAGATTTACCATAATTAAACTAAACAGTTCCATTAGAGTCACCAAGTAATTGACCATTGCATAAGTTTATTACACTAAGGTAATTATAGGTCGTATCCTAGTCTAGCTTTGGCATTGTTATATAATAATAATAATAATAATAATAATAAAGCAAATCAGAATAATAGCTTTGTTTCTGGTAACCTGACTGACCCTAATAAAAACATGCAACCCTATAAAAAAAAATCAAGAATTTATAAATAAATATTTATGACTCTGACCCTTGACCCTTGTCCAGAAACCAGTTGCAGTGTTCCTTCCTAATCCCAGATTGTCACCATGTTGTGTCAATTGTAGTAATGCCCTGTGAAATAAAGTCTACTGGTGTAGTAACATTAGAATTTGTTTGACAATTAAAATATATATTTTTTAGTAGTTTCCAGTCTACTATGGCCTACAGAAATAAAACAAAACCATTCTTATAGTTTGCTAGCATACACTTTTTGAGGATGGACTTATTGTAACCAATGAATATCTTGAAAACTGAATTTTATCATTTTCAAATGTTTATTGAAAAATAAAATGTTACAATAAATTGCCTGCCCTATTTTTTTTGCAATAAAATGTTTTCATAAAATAGAGCACCAAACTCCATACTATAAAGATATGCACATGCTTACATAATACATAAGGTAAAAATGGGAATGAAAGCATAATAATGGGAAATAGCAAGAAACTTTTAAGGTGAGACAGCTGTAGATGTTTTCCCCGGTGAGCCGAATAGTTCAAAGTGGAGGTCTGGGTGAACATAAACCACAGCCACAGCTTCCAGTCAGCCCCATGTCTGCAATCCATTTAGTGTTGCCTTACATGAGGTGATATGGACAGTTAAGGGCTGTTACAGAGTGTCTGCACTGCTCAATCACGTGCCGACTATAATGAGCATATTAATTCCAGGAGTGATGAGCCTGGGATGGGTTATTGTTTATGATGTCCACAGTAAATTTTCATTTATCGGAAGACGTTATTGGTTTTGAGTATGAGCAGATGTCTCTGAGGACAAACAGGACATTGCTGACAGCAGATTTTTGCCAAAACAGCCAGTCTTGCAAAGATGGACCATTAATTAAGGAGCTACCTTATCTCTATTTATCTTGGAACTATTGTTTCTAATACAAAATAATGATACATGTATACTATTAGTGGTTATTTTGAATGCACTTTATCTACTAGTTTTGTCCTGGATGTCCACCACAGTGTAAAGCAGTACACCTAGTGCCACTGGTATACCTAAAGTCAAAGTTACCAGTACACCTAAAGTTGCCAGTACACCTAGTGGTGCCAGTATACCTAAAGTTACCAGTACATCTAGTGGTGCCAGTATACCTAATGTTGCCAGTATACCTAAAGTTGCCACTACACCTAAAGTTGCCAGTACACCTAGTTGTGCCAGTATACCTAAAGTTGCCAGTATCCCTAAAGTTACCAGTACACCTAGTGGTGCCAGTATACCTAAAGTTGCCAGTATTCTTAAAGTTGCCAGTGCAACTCATGGGTTTACAAATCATTTGTCATGTAACCCCTCAGCTGAGCAACACTTTGATGGTGTAATTGCATCAAAGGTGTCATTCTTGAAGAATATTTCCACTGTACTGGCTTCTTTATCACTATCAAGTGGGTCATTTTTTGTCTGCATTATTGCAGATTTCTGGTGGGCGTCATAACCAGGACATCGTGTTGCATTCAGTTATCAAATAGACACAGTTGGTCCTTTGTCACTGGGTTGAGATAGATCTGAAACGATCTCTGCAGCGACAGTAGGCTGAATAACACACATCTATACTGAGGGCTTTATGGCTTTCTAAACATGTACTAGTTGACCACGAAGTTTGTCAAGCAAAAAGGCTTGGTGAGCCATGGTATATTGGTAACTGTTCTTTTGTATTCATGAATAGTTATGATTATAAGATACTCTTCTCAATGTAGAGATATTATAGGAGGAATTTCCTGTCATGATTTGGCCTATAGATAAATGTATAGTCATGTGATTATAGAAACGTGTACTATTGAAATGAAGTATAATTGTGATTCAGGAAAGTCTACTTCTCATTATTAAAAATACATGTGAGTGGTTATCAAAGCATATATATATATATATAATACTAGCTGTGATATTTCCCTACTGATAGGTGAAATTGAAAAATATATATATATATATTATTGTAATATTGTTTAGTTTCTGAGTTTTGCCATTTAAAATCTTATGGATGTTTTTATCCAATGTAATTAACAATATACTAGGTAAGTAAATATGCAGTATATACATAGTATACTGTACAAATGACTTTATATAGATTAATTTTTACCTAATATAAATGTATTGTTTTTGCATTTTATGGATGCTTCAACATGTTCAATGAATAATAAAATATCAACAATGCAGCATATGGGTTTCCTTGGTCAATTCTGACAAAGCATAGCTATTAGAGCAAGATAACTCTTCAAATAACTGGTTCTACTCCTTATTAGATCAGTTGAGCCCATTATCTTCTAAAGCTGTTGTTTGGATATCTGTCAATATTGACATACATGTGATTCATGACTCTCTGAGCAGTTAGCACCTTACCACCGTACAGAAAGCCAATTTCACACAAGGCCATTACTTTGGGTGTTGTCCTTTTCACAGAGTTCATTCAATACCCGTGTCTCCCTTGTGTCCTTATTACCCCAGCTGATACACACTGGATGTATATCTCTTTAGAAATTGAACACACCAGACAACAAATAGATGTGTTATTGACAGACTGTATTGGCTTTCCATCAATACCCAATGTAATGTGTGTTTACGGATCACAACTGGACCCCCGTGATGGAGGTATTGAGTATATTCAGGGAGGAACCTTAACAAGACCGGGGCAATACATTGTCCTTGCTGTAACCCCCTCTGAAAGGAGAGAAGACACGGGTACTGTTTGCACAGTTGTGGGCTCACATTAAAAGAGACTTAAGTGAATACAGCCTGTGCAGTTTGGCCCAGTTCCTCCAGGCTTTCAACTAGCAATGGCCTTGAATGACCCTACCCGAAATTGTAAACATGGAACATGAATGTACTTTAAATCTCCCTTTAAATAGCTGTATTTTGACAGACAGACTTGGAGGTATTATTAAATGTAAACTGCTAATGATCAACTTGGAATAGGTGGGGGAAATTATGAAAATAATTCAAAGGTCCTGTAACTATTAAGGCCATTCCTATTTACCTAGTTTTCTATTGTTTGAATTATTGGAAATGTCAAATAAATACTTGGAAATTTGTGCCATTTAGGTTATTATTTAAAACCATCCTCATGGCATTGATTTCAAAACAAGATTATTAAACAATACTCTGAATATAAGCTGATATTTGACAAAGGATATCATTTGAAATATATTTCTGGGTTAATTAATAACAATCACAGTTCAGTAGGCAGAGTTTTGGCTCCTCTGGTTGTATATATTACGAAGAAAGTTTTGCAGAATCTTGGTCATTACTTGGACAATGCCATCATCTATCATTGACAACCATAGTTTGAGTCCGCAGCTATACAATATAAGCTGGAGCATAGGTGCTATGTAAATACATTATTATTATTATTATTATTATTATTATTATTATTATTATTATCTGTTTTAATTCAACAATTGTAAATGGATCTTATTATTAAACAAGACCGATCCTATCATCTTGTTTCATTGTATAGATGTCTATTAAGTAATAACAGAATGTGAATTTCAATGATCATTACATATCAGTCCAGTGTTGATGTGTCTCTGGAACAAAAAAAACAGTGAAAGATTCCCGCTGTGACGTAAAACAATAACTCACTCGCAACAAAACAATTCAGCTCGACTGATCAGAACTGTTGTTGAATTTCAAGGTTTCGGTGTATATATTCAGACACATACACCACCAGGCCCATGTATAGGGTTAAACCAGTCAGGTGGATCCAAGCAGTTTATATAATGTGGTAGTTTTCTACTTCGCCATGAGGTCAAATTCAGGTGACAGTGGTTTTCTCACCATATAAATAATTTAAATCCTTGGGGGGAAAATACTCCACCTTTGTGAGACTGAGATTAAAGACACAGAGAAAATTCCATGTGACTTGAAAAGAAAAGATGCTGGTAGAAACAATGGAAAATGCTTTGAAACGTCATATTGGCCGATTGATGTTTTTATAAATATTTGGAAGAGTACTGTTGCCTACAAAGATGCAGAAGTATGAATTGATTGCGAGAAGCTTGTCCGTGCACTGCTGTCGGGGTATTGATTATTTTAATGACATGGGCATCTGTTAGGCTCTCGATATCGCCCAGTGTGACAAAGACAAAGTTGAGTCATTGACTGCATACAGCACATGGTCGCAAACTTGTGCAAGTTTTGCGAATGATTCCGAGATAGGTCTGGGTTCCTGTATGAAGAGGGACGTGCAAGAGGCCTTCCTTGAACAGGAGCGTATCCTCTGAACGGCAGAGGGGTTCACGTGACACTCGTGGGGCTGTTGTTGTCACAGGCCCTGTGAAAGGAGTGATTGTGTTGGAGTCAGTGGAGAGGAACCCTGTCTACATAGCGGGTGGGGGATATACACTTGTCACAGTCACGGCAGATGTCCCAGGACGTACACTACTGATATTTACAAGGATATTTACACGCTGACATGGACTGGTGAAATATACAAGATGTCGAGGAACGGATTTACGACTATCTCAAAGTATCAAGGTAGGATTTGTAGCAATATTATCATATACAACTGGCGAAATCGGTTGTGACTAGATGTACATTTCAGTTTAAAATACGCTGGTGTCTCGTCACTAGGCTTATCTGTCAATCAGGTTCATCCCTTGGTTGCCTTTATATGCTAATCCCAGACTACAAAACTCGACAAAGGACACATTTCTCAAGTGACTTTCAGTATGGAGTATCATATGAAGACCTATTCATAGCTGTTATCTGGACATTTAATGTAGTCCTAACCAGTCTTTGGCAGAGATTTTATCTTCGTTTTTCATAAAGAACTTTCCACTATTGACAAAGCGAGAAAAACAAAAAAAAATTGATGATTAGAATTACCCACTTGGTTTCCCCAGTAAGCAAACATTAACTATTTTGCATACTGATATTGTGTGAATATGGGTGATCACATAAAATCAATGGTATGACATGGTATAACTATCAGGATATGCTGAATGTCATTCATTGTTAATATTATTGAATGACATTCATTGTTAATATTATTGAATGTCATTCATTGTTAATATTATTGAATGACATTCGTTAACATTACTGAATGTCATACGTTTGTTGATACTATATGGCTGCTTGGGACAATCCCCAGGGTGTTGCATTCATACCCAAGTAATATTTATGTTCTGATCTGTTGGGGTAGAGGGGTCACCTGGTTACATGTTAGACCTGTCATATAGGGAGTGGTTATATAGCTGTACAGCAGGTTGGGGGCATTTACCAGATCTTGGAATGTCTTGCAATGTTTATTTATTTTATTTGTTTTTGTTGATCAGTACTGGAGATAGAATCATGATCGATATTTTATACATGCTATAAATGTGGAATTATTGTATAATAGATTTTTTTAAATTGTAATGTTTTTATAGTGTATGTCGGGGCAGGTGGTAGCGCAGTGGTAGAACAGTTAGACTTGGGAGCCAAGGTTCCAGGTTCAAATCCCGCCCCGGGTGTCCCGGCATCAATGTTCGTGAAAGTTACTTTTCTGACGCGATATTGATAGGATGCGATGTCTGTAGAGTGGCAATGCAGTTAACATCCTTGGTCTTGTCAGTACCA
>JAUTBT010084113.1:0-12564 GCA_032361225.1 Lepetodrilus schrolli | reverse complement strand
TGTGTGTGTGTGTGTGTGTGTGTGTGTGTGTGTGTGTGTGTGTGTGTGTGTGTGTGTGTGTGTGTGTGTGCGCGCATAATGCTACCATACGTATCTACCAAATCAGTCAAGCTGAAATTCACTCGAAATGTCATCTTCAGAGCAATGTTTGTCCAACGCTGTGTTAGCTACAAGGATCATCGTCGCGTATGGGATAAAGATCCACGCCACGATGTAAAACAATAACTCACTCACTCGGCTATAAGGATGTTCTACTGTTTTAGATTTCCGGTATTCTGGACAAGTCCCCGGTATGGAAGGACTACCGTGACCAGAAACACGACCTGTTCATCACGGACACGAACATCGCTGGATATCTCACAGGTACAGCTCTCTCCACATGGTCACACGAAACACGATAATGAGATTGTTGAAAGATTTGTTATAAACGCTAAATGTAGTACCTGGTCACACTGCAACAATAATGATGAGATTTCGTTAAGCTACAGCAAAACTAAAATTCACCCAGCAGAGAATGGGTACCCGGTAGGATGGCATGTGAATGATAACCTTTAGCACCTTGAATGTCAGCTTGGGTTGTATACTCCCTAGGGAGTTGAGAAGGGAAATGAGATCACATTAATCCAATAATGTAGCGCTGTGAGGGTGCTTTGGAGCATGGATTTGGCGCAATATTAATGTGCACCTTGAATGTCAGCTTGGGTTGTATACTCCCTAGGGAGTTGAGAAGGGAAATGAGATCACACTGATCCAATAATGTAGCGCTGTGAGGATGCTTTGAAGCATGGATTTGGTGCAATATTAATGTCCACATTATTAATAAATTAATAAAATATCAGAAGGTTTTTCTTGTTATCGTCGGGCTCGGTGTGACTGCAGCTTAACTGTTATATATATATTCAAATGCAAGCCTCCTTTGGATTGATCCAATGATTTCCTATGCTGCTACCATACCACTTATATCCTATATTTATGTGTATTTATATTTTTTTTGTTTTTGCTGTAATCCAAGGACCGAAATGTTTTTCTTTCGGAAATAATTTTCTCGGTGGAAGCATCAATATATTTATGTGTATTTTTACAATTATCATTGTGTTTTTTTTAATCTCTAGGGCCGACAGGTCCAAATGTGGCAGGTTACCTCTCAGCGGGGACGAAGACGTCGATGCCAGATGCTCCCCCACCTCTGGAGTCACACCACGATCAATAACCACTGTGATGTCACCCTGACCTAGACCTTGGATGTATGTATACAGATCCTAAGGTTAACCTGACCTAGGATATCTGCAGACTTTGCAGTTGGAGGTTACCCAGTTGGAGAGTTCATCCTGAGCTGAAATATTACAGAGGTCATCATAACCTGGGGCAATACAGACTTGGAGGTCATTGTGACCTCAGTCACCATACCGACCAAGAAGACCTGGGATATAATGGACATGGTGATGAAACAACTAGGAAAATATGAACAAACCAATTGAATTTGATGATGTTTTTGTTTTGTTATGGAGCTGCTAGCAATCACAAGTGTCATTTAAGTATAGCATTACTGTACAGGCTAATATTACACAGCTAATTCTTGCATAATAATGTGTACATTTGTAAATATTGTATAATATATCAAACAAATGGCTGTATTAGATGCGATATGAAATTGACTGATTGGATGTTAACCATTTTATTTGTAGATGCTGGACATCATGAATATTTTTTGGGGAAAATGTCATTTATCTGTACACCATCCCAAGATTTTGTGTCACACGCTTATAACGTTCAGTAACAATCTATGTCACGTGGACAGTGCATTGGAGCTCATGTTACTCGAAGCACTCTATGCAAGTCAGTTGTTTAGGATGTTGGCAGAAAACCACTTTGAAATGACATTTAACCCTCTCCCTGCTGGATTAGGCACATATGTGTCGATCATCATCCGTAAGTCAGAATTTGATGCATATTTTTCGGGATTTTTTAGGGAATTTATGAATTTGATCCACATTTAGTTTTGTGCCAAGTTAATAATGGCAGTGTAAGAAACCTTGTTCTAGTCCGTGCTGATGGCATTATTTAGTGCTAAATACTTAATCAGCAAAGAAAGCCGCCATGGAGTTTTCATCTGATTTCAAAATGAATTATTTAAATTTTGTACGGTATGAAATGATAATTTATAGTCTATTAATTGTATCTTGTATTCTTCTGTATGCCTGTGATTAAAGCAAGTTGTATTGTGTCATTGTGCTATTTCAATTGTTTTATTTAATTATTATTAATTATTACACGTATAACATTATTCATATATACAATAATAATTGACAATATGACTTCATACTAAATATACAAAGTAAAACTGGTTAAATCCAGCATATACTTGGTTAGATTTTTACAGTTTTCAGTTTCAAAATCATGCATTTAAAAAGTATATACAGTACATCAAATTAATTAATGATGATGCTTGTATAGACAAATCTTTTTCAAATACCTCCAAGTATACATATCAACTCAAATAGTCAGATGTTTTCCAGCATGGTATACAACCCACTATCTTCTCCGCATTGGAACACTTTCTTCAAACTGATTGATCTATTTCAAGATAAATACATTATTGTAAAGTTCCACAACCATCATTGTCCATTGTTTGCTTGTCCTAGGAATTGGGTTCTTTCTATAATTTCTATAAATAGCTTTGGGCCCAATTCACCATCTGTTCTGTATATCTGTTATCTGTAAAATGCTCAAGTGAATACCATGCGGTTATCTGCAATACCAAGCTTAATAAGTTTCCACCAATTTCCACAGAATTCTATGAGTTTTACGATGGTTTGGGTGACAATATTTTATTGGTTTGAGTTGTCCCCCCTGATTGGTTATCTGCTGAACCTTGAATTTCTCATCATCATTCTGCTTTAATATTTCACAAGGTTTATTTTCTTTTAATTGCTTCAGCAATACTCGCATTCCGACATTGATAATATAAATTCTGCTTTCATCATTGTATTAATCACTGCCAATTAATATAATTACATTTTAATTTTTTATATTTTTTGTTGGCAATCATTCAACCATAATTATTATCAATCAGCTTTATTTAGAGTAGGAAATTTATTCAAATTTACATAATATGTTTTCATTAATGTATATCATGATAATTTCACTTTGTGTCAATATTAAGTTAATAATTTGTATATTTGTATATACTATGAATGATAATAATGTTGTGAATAATTTTTCATGCATCATAATTCATGTTTTATATGTCGGTACAGAATGATGTTAAGAGTTCCATGCACATTTACACAAATTTAAATTTAAATAATATATAGAGCTTGTCACATGATTACATTAGGATGTATACAATCATGTTTGTTGACGAGCTTTTCCCAGTACAAATGATGAATGAATTCACATGATTAAGGAAGTACGTATACAATATTATTTGGTGATGACTACTGAAGAGTACAAATGACGAATGAATGCCAGACAACAAGACAAGCAAAAGAATATCTGAAAGTGTCTGACTGAATATGTGACTTTCATTTCTAGGTTATTTCAAATGAACATGTCTTGTGCCATTGTAAAAATTTGTTAGTGCTACATGAATTATGTTATCTTAAAATATATAAATTTGTTGACGATACTAGTCTGTTGTTTGTCTTTTTTTACCTCATGTAGTCAAATGAACTCTTATTTATTTATTTTAATTTTTTCTCTCTCTCTCTCTCTCTCTCTCTCTCTCTCTCTCTCTCTCTCTCTCTCTCTCTCTCTTTTACAAGAAGAATTATGAATATTGGGATATTTGCTGGTGATTGTTTTCATCAGTATCAGCATTGGTTGTGTGAGTAGGGTATCACAATGTTCACAGGTCTCACTATAACACATGTACCAATCATGTCATGTTGGTCATATTTTCTTTTAAAATGTTTATCACATGATAAAAATTATTAAAATATGAAAAAATTATTAAAATATTAAAATCCAGTGGAACATACAGTAAATGTAGGTTCTTACCCAAAATTCTTGTGTAGACAAATCAAATGTACATCCTTTCATATAAAATACCTTTGACCATGAAATATGTCGACAAACAGTGATTGTATGCCTTTAACTCCACCCCTTAGCTATTGTCTACGCAATAGTTACTATTGGAGATGTAGTTACCTTAATTATGTTACGCAGTTTCGTACAGGATGGCCCTACCAGCCGGTGCTCGCAGCTTTATTGCAACATTCAGAACTACAGATGTTGCTGGTTTCCTCCTGACCTAAACTGACAAACTGTGATATAAGTGAAAGAATATTGAAAGTGGCTGTAAACAACAATTTGAATTTTTTTAATTAAATTGAAAACCCGGAAGGCCAGTAGTATATGCTTTCAGAAGCCAGCTTGAAATTGTGTACAATAATACACTGAGTCGTGATCCAAATAACAAATGTTTACTAAATAAACATGAATTTCTACTAGCCCTTGGGATATCTTTAGCATTGGAAGAAATTACCTGTGCTAGTGGGCTAGTGTTAATTTATATCCCTGTATAATGTCCGATAGCATCCCAAACAATTGAAGCTACCAATAGCAGAATTTCTGCCGTTCTTGAGGCATATGATTTCCAGCAATGAAGGGTTAATTAAACAATTAAAACGTGCATTTACATGTAGTGTTGCGTTGCAGTAGGATTGTGTTACATTTCAGATATGAATACTAATCAATAGTCGGCAAGCAATGTCCCAATGAAGGCTACATTTATGCAAACACATTAACCATGCATGTAATATTAACAGCCGTATATGGTATGCGGTACTGCAAGATAAATATGCTAGATTTTATCATGATATTCTGTAAGCTTTATGAATTTTGTACCAAATCGAATTGGCTGGCGTTCATTTTAAATGAAAAACAGCAGTTTTTAAATAGTAATTGCACATGAAACCATTTTACATGTAGATGCATGTTTGTTATTGTTGGAATTGAGGCACTTAAGGATTCGTTCACTTAATAGTAAATCAATTACAGTAAACCTATGACCACCAGGTGGTACTGACAGACCATAGTGGTAATTAAATAGTAATGTGGTTAGTTAATAGATTTTTTATAAAAGGATTGACTGTAAGTAACACACACACACATACACACACACACATACACACACGGCTACATACTTATATATCACAAAAATAAAAGGGCTATCAAGATGCCATAAGAAATCTCAATGAACCCTAATAGCCAAGATACCTGAATAATCTGGAAAATAATATATCCATTTTTTTTTTAATACTTTTGATAGATCATGTATATTACATTGTTTTTCTACATATGGCCATATTTAATTCCATGGTTTACGGATCTGCTTACAATTTTTTTCCAGTTTGAAAAGTAATAATAATTATTTTTATTATATTCCCCTGACAGTCTTAGAAATTTGAAAAGTATAATAATGAATGGTGACGGAACAAGTCGTATTAGACCTGTCTAGACAAGTCGTATTAACCATTATTAGACATGAACAAAGACCGGCAGGCAATGGTTTTGAAGCCAATTTGATAGCTTACTGGTAAATATGTAGTTATTATCCATAATCAAGGGTTAAAGTAAATCAATAATATATAATTGACAAGCAGTGCTTTGAAAATAAGTGTTGACAATTACATTTATTTTCTGTCAACTGACCATTCATAATCTCCAATTATTTTTATTTGTATATTGGACCCGACCGACTGGCCAAAATATCGAATAATATTTATTTATATTTTTGACCGCCCGACCCAAAAATGATCACAGAAAAATCTGTAAACCATGGAATTATTAATATATTATTATATTATGTCATAAAAGTTCAAGAACAATTATATTACATCAACTAATAAAGAGTCATTACAGTAATGTGCTTGCGTGAAAATAATACATTTGTACACTTTTATTTTATTTCATAAATAAAATACAATTCTTTATGCTTAACATGGTTGCGTCCCTTTTCTCATTTCGTTATATTCCGTACGCTTCCGGGAAATCGATAACAAGATGGTTGAAAAGTGACAACAGAACAGGTGGAAATAAGGTGAAGTATTTTTGATATTTATTCCGTTATGCGTGGCTAAAACCCTTTATTTTGCCGTCTGGCCAGTTATCATGGTCCATATATTTATTCGCCTTGATATTTATGAACATTTACTCCAATGGAAGGACGAAATCTTGAAGTAAAATCGTAAATTTTGACTACTGAACTAGCACTTGGAACTTCGAAGGGCTAATTTGATGGCAAATTTATTCGATCCAGCATCATGCATGTATCTCACTGATGAGACCGATTATTCCATATTTAAGTGACACAATATGTATTCAATGATTGTTGAAGTTATAGATTAACTACGTCAACAAGAGAACAACAACAACATCATTTCCCATGTTTTGCATTCTGTCTACCATCATCATTCGCTCATTATAGGTGATCAGCTGGTTGAAATAATACCCTGGATGTTAATATATTTATAGCAATTCTGAAAGATTAAATGGTAGCTAAAAATACATTATTCTATTTTTGGCTCTGCTAATTTATGCAGTAGACCGTCCAACTTTAGAAATTTGTTGACAATGACTCCATCCTACCATGACATCTATAGAATTCAACATTGTATCTTCCGATATCCGGTTTTCGGACTCAAAAGCATTGATCGTATTCAGCTCATGAAATATATATATATATATATATATAAATCTAAATCTAAAATGGTAGTTCCAACCTTATAATTATGCATTTATCCCATAAAAAAAACATTGTTCCGAATCCAAATGAACACAAAGTTTGACTGGATACCACATTCAGCGTTCCGGGAAGGAAGACCCCTGTATTCAGCAATTCTGATTGGCTCGCAGTCATAGTGATTTCCTGATTTGCCAGAACTGTGTTTTTGCTGATCACGAGTACCATCAATTGTTTATGAAAGCAGACAAGTTTGTTCCATTAGTACAGCGTGTGTTGTTTATAGAGTGGCAATGCAGATATCATCCTTGGTCTGTCAGTACTAGCCAGTGCTCGCAGGTTTACCATGTTTACTGTAGTATTCAGCGCTGGGGATGTTGCAGGTTTCCTCCTGCCCTAAACTGACATGTCATGATTAGTGAAATAATCTTGAAAGCGACTCTAAAAAAATTAATGAATAAATGTCGTACCCCTCTAAGCGGCAATGACGATTGGACAATACTTTGGTATGGTTTTCACATGATTAGGAATATTGAAGTCTATTACTATGCACAGGTTTTACAGTTAACAAACCCGATAATAATGACTGATAATCAGTTTAATTTCTTAGATATGTATAAAGGAAGCTGTGTTCCCTTTAGAACGAATACATTATTCTGCTTGTTATATAACACTTTTAATATTGACATCGTTGCTTCAAATCGACGCATAGAAAATTGTAGTTTGCATATTGTCACGAAAATGGGGGTGAAATATGTGCAAATTGCACGTCGGTGCGAACCCTGCCAATATCCTTCATATAGCTCTTAGGGTGTTGGCCCAGACGCGAAAATATGGTACTTGTTGTTCCCCTGCTTGGCACTCGGCATTAATAATAATGTGAAGCTAAATTCCATGAACAAAGTGCGTGCGCGAAGCATTACACTATTATTACCCCAGTCAATGGATCAGTGTCCAATTACACCTCTTCAACTCCCTGAGGAGTATTCAGTCGACCCAAGCCACCATTTCAGGCGCTAGACATTTTATATTCAAAATTCAGTCTCATCCTCTCGGGTACCTAGTATTTTATTATGATCATTGAAGATTAACATATATACTCAACTAAATTAATAAAGGGCTGGCAGATATTTTCTGGGGAAACTTTCTACCAAATCTCGGTTCTTCGCTTAAGGAATGTAAGAGTACCTGGAGCCTGTAAACATTTGAAATTCATTGTTGTTAAGGTTTTTTATTTTTAATAAGTTGGTTCACTGATTATCTTTTTAGGGAAATCTGATGTCGGAAGAGGGGGGGGGGGGGGAGATAATATATAATTGGCTCATAGATTTAATGGATTTTCGTAATGTTTATGGATCAATGCGATAAATGTAAGCTGTGGGAATAAAAACAATTTTTTTAAAGGCAATACAGTGATAAAAGGTGTCGTCCAGATCATGTTGCCTGTCTCAGAGACAACACACTTTCCGAAAAATATACATGATAACTTTAATACCTTGACAAGCATAGTGATTCACTAATTCAGTAATTGTGCGTCACCTGTTTAACATTCACATGAAAGCTTTCATAATCATTAATGCACACACATGTTGCACAATCTGTCAATTTGCGTATTTAATATTTTAAAGCATTAAATACTGAATTGTCATGAAACGTCAAGGAATTTGGGAAGTTGAATGCCCTGATCTTTGAGTGTGTCATAGTGTGGATCCAGAAGCCAACAGATTTCAGTCATCATTGACACAACACGTTTCCCTAAATCAACAGAAAAGTTTTGTGGCTTGTTCTTTTTTTTTGGTTTACAAATAATTGGTAAAATGTGTGTAAATCCAAAATGGACAATACTAATCAAATCAAGTATCCCAATACATAAAAATCTTTTGGCATAAATCATTATATTCATGGAAACTTTTTTTTAATATCACTATATGTTGTTATTCCAATGTTTGGCAGAAACAAAAAGAGAATATCCTAAATGCATACAATCACGATCGACGGCGTGTACAGCTAGTGTAAACAGTTGATTAATATATCTAGAAACGGTAGATATTTGACGAAAATGGAAAAGTAGTTTAACCTTTGCACAGAGATTCGGAACATAATCTATTTGTGGTTAAAAAATAAATATCTATCACCCCCAGAAACATTGTTGTTGGTGGGGGAAAAAAAGTGGAAATTCAAATTATTATTTTTTCTGAATTTTCCAGAAAATGGAGTCGGCGGATCCGAGAACCAACTTATTAAAAATAAAAGGCCTAATATAATATAATACTAAATGTATGTCCCCAAAGTCTAGTGGCCCTTAGTTAAATTTGTTGAGTATATATATATATATATATATACATGTATATACACAATCAAGGGTATGTAAATTTTGTTATACATGTGAAATAATCATGTGTAGTACGGTAATAATATGTAATTAATTTGCCATCTAGTTTCCATGAATAACAATATTATTTTCTATATTTTCCAGATTATCGTCACATCTTCATTTATTACTATCAGATTAATCGCAGTGTAGACTTCATATGGTATTGGGTTGACAGAAGTGTGGATTTAGTGTGAGCTTTGTGACAGCAAGAATAAAAATGTAAGTATATGTACAATTTTATTTGCAATTAAATTCATTATACGGTAAATCCGATTTCAATAAAATAAATGATCATGTAGTAAAACAGTAAAATCTTGGATTTTGAAAAGTAATAAAGTAACTTGCTATAAAGTATAAATAAATAAAAGTAGATTACTATCGAAATACATTTTTTCAAATACCAAAGAAAAAGAATAAAAAACGAAGAAATAAATTGCTATTGATAACATTGTAAAATATAGGGTGAGATTCGACTTTTAGAATATTACGTTTATTTTTGTTTATTATTTTCTTTGCACGCATATTTCAGGACTTCCCGCGGCTACTCTGGGATGAACTACGACCGACATGTGGAAAACACCAACACGTCCACACTACACAAGATGAAGGAGACGTACTGGACCACGAAGCAGGCTGTCATCCAGAAGCTTGGCAAGAAGGAGGACGAGCATGTGGTGGCCTCAGACTCAGAATTAGACGTTAAATTAGAGGTGAACCGCATAGTTGTATTGTGAAATTAGAGGTGAACCGCATAGTCGTATTGTGAAATTAGAGGAAATTAGAGGTGAACCGCATAGTCGTATTGTGAAATTAGAGGTGAAATGTGTAGTATTTTGTGAAATTAGAGGTGAAATGTGTAGTATTGTGAAATTAGAGGTGAAATGTGTAGTCGTATTGTGAAATTAAAGGTGAAATGTGTAGTTGTATTGTGAAGTTAGATGTGAATCGTGTAGTTGTATCGTGCAATGTTCTGCTTCCATCATGATGAGTTTTCTAGTTGAGTCATAGTTGCAATTTTCCAAGATGGTTGCCATTCTACAAGATGGTGAACATTTTCCATGTTGGTTCCAAGATGGCTGCCATTTTCCAAGATGTTGCCATTTTCCGTGGCAGTTATTACTTTCCAAGATGGTTGCAATTTTCCAAGATGGTTGCCATTCTACAAGCTGCTGAACATTTTCCAAGATGGGTCTTGCCATTTTCCGAAATGCTTATAATTTTCCAAGAGGTTTTCGTCATGTATGAGTGAAAGATTCCCACTGTGACGTAAAACAATAATTCACTCACTCACTCACCAAGAGGTTTGCCATTTTCAAGGATTCTTAAAGCTTTCAAAGATGCATGATATTTTTCATTTTCAAAGATTCTTTTGTCATTTCAAGCTACTTGCCAAAATAATTTCCACATAGTTATATTACTGCACTTGATTTGATATAAATAACTTTTATAGCAATATATTAAGTTTGATAATGGAACAAATAGTCCTGCAAGCTTTACATTGAATTGAGAAGTACTTTCTAGTCTCTAATGCTGCGTTCATTTGGTGCTCGTGAATATCAGTTCCAATCAGTGAACATGCCTTCACCAAATGGAGAGCGTTCAGGTGAAAAATAGATAAGATGGGCGAAATGCGTTTTTCGTGCAGAGAGTAAAAGGGATAGTCTCAAAAGATTAAATTTCAGTCAACAACTCATATTAATGTAGTAAGCCATTTCCTAAGTTGCAATTTTAGTTGCTATTTAAGAGTGTAGCATAGATAGCATGTATAATCATTTGTCTCGTGTAGAGATTATTTTCATGATTTACCCCAAAATGATTTCACTTGTAGCCGCCAATTTGTTCACGAGTTGTGAGGATCGAGTCAGAAATCTCTACCCCAGTTAACAGGTTGTGTTCACAGGATATTTCGCCAAATGAACGCTCTTCACAACTGAGAAATGCGATATTCACAACGTCTAATGAACGCAGCAGCATTAGACTGCTATTTACATGCTTTTGTAAATTATTTCAGATATTCCGTGCAATCCAGAAGTCTTCAATGGCATTGTTACATGTGATAGAACGATACCAGGACAGACTGTGTGGTAAGAAAAACTGCTTTTGTAACATTATTTTACCATTTTGAGTTTCGGGTATTTGGCAATTTTCTCGCAAAACTTTTGTAGCCATTTTTTTGTGATTTTTTTTTTTCTCTCTTCAAGTTAACAGTTGATGACTCACAGCAGTGTGGTGATTAACACTGTGGAATGGGCCCCTGATTCGATGCAATTGCCATCAGAGTCCATCAAGTTTGGATCGTCTTCGTAACATTTCCGTCATGTTTTCAGCCGTGTCTCAGGAGGAAAACGCTATGGGCAGATTCCTGAAGGCAAACAGCAGCCATGACAAGACCCGAGCTGGGAAGATGATGGCTGCAGTAGGAAAGTCTCAAAGCTTTGCAGCACAACAGAGGTATTTAGTTAAAGACATACAATCACGGTTTGTCAACATATTTCATGGTCAGATGTATTTCTGCCTGAAGTATGTTCATTTTAATTGTCTACACAAGTATATTGGGCAACAAGCTTTATTTTTAATATTTTCATTATTTTTTTTCTCTCGCGATCAAAATTACGAAAATATAATGATGATATTTAATAGTATTGATAATAATGATTATAATAGTAAACATTTGTAATGCACCTACCGGTAATAGTAGCTGTGATTTTTATGCTCTAGTTCATGCTCATGGCGTTACATGAACAGAGACATTAAAAGATAGATTTGTTTTGATATTCTTTTTGAACATTATTGAACAATGAAATGAAATATCAGTTAAGAAATGCTGGTTATTAACGGCATGTTTATTATTTGTGTAAATAGTCTTCGCGTATGGGTGAAATAAATGTAAATAAATTTGATAGCTATATTTTTGTTGTTGAAATGTTTCAGGCTAGCGCTACGTGTTCCACTCGTACGTTTATATCAAGAAGTTGAGACGTTCCGATACAGAGCAATATCAGACACACTCGTCACCATCAATCGAATGGAGGGCGCTCGGACAGAATACAGGGGCGCACTACTCTGGATGAAAAATGTCTCAGAGGAACTTGACCCAGATACCTTCAAACAGCTTGAGAAGTTTCGAAAGGTTTGTGTCTTCACGTATGGGTGAAACTTAAAGGTAACTCACTCACTCACTCATGCAGTTATTGTTTGTTCATCAATACCTGACAAATTTACTGCAACACTAGGTGCTACAGGTATTGCAGGATTTCTCCTGCAGTAAACTGACTAGGTTGTGATATTATAAAAATACTCTTGAAAACAGGGACGTAAAGCATTAATTCAATCACAAAAATACTTTGAAAGCAGGTCTAGATCTAAACTCAAATTGAAAAACAATGAAAATGGGTTCGATAATAAATTAAGAAATATACATAAATAATTTTAATAAAAAAAAAATGTGTGATGTTGTGCCTCGTTCAGGTTGTCGGGGGGGGGGGGGGGGGGGGGGGGGGGGGGG
>JAUTBT010084112.1:0-12565 GCA_032361225.1 Lepetodrilus schrolli | reverse complement strand
AAGCTAAAGTCACCACACTGTAGATGGATGGAGAGTATATTCGATCTCGACCAGTCATGTGATCAATCGATTGAGTATAATCCCGTTCAAGATGGCTGCGAATGTGCAGTCGATGTGTCAGTATTGGCGAAACTTTGATTTGCAAGACTTACAGGTATGTTTTATTGCAAAAAGATCATGCTCTAGTTGCTATTTACATATATTTATCTATCGTCAACCTAGTCGTGCCATCGCACCACGAGAACACGGCGCTCGGGGTCTTTAAATGGCGTTGATCCTATTGATAAAATATCGTTAATAATCAATATGGCGATTCTAGATCAGCTCCCTTTGTCTACGACGATGCTGATGCTGCTGATATCAACTGAAAACACACTATCTGTATCTCTTCTATTGCTTTGGTAGGATATACCCTAACTTTTTGAGACTCGGTGCGGGAAGTTTCAAAAGTTTGGAAGTGTGTCGCCTCGGTGTACGTATATCGGCGATGCGGGATAGCGGGTGAGGGGAGGGAGAGAGGAAGGGATCGTTCACTGAATATGGCAAGCGGCGGCGGACCAAATTATCCGAATTGGCCCCAGCAGCTGTAACCTAGATGATGTCATCGTATTGCGGTGTAGTGTTTAGCTTCTCCCTTACTTTGTATTTAGAATTGGTAGACCAAATATTGGAAAATATCAGAGGGGCGGTAAATACAGTGATGGGGTTTAATAGGTCGCAGTAGACAGTCGGAGGAGAGCTCCCCATTTAAAGGCCACCCAATAAAGTTATTTATGGAACATCCTTTTGTATAGCAAGGTGATGATGTGATTTACCAGTCAATGCTTTGAGGGGCTGTGTTCTTATAGCTTATCCTTACTGCCTCAATACTTGGCTGTGTGAAACAAAAGACAGACACACTCCTTATTTCAGCTTGTATTGTTGGAACATGTTTATAGGAAACTTGTTGGTATTAGGACTGAACATTTGTTTAGAATGGATGTATCAGTTGTTTGCAATCACGCCTGGACTATTACAATCAGTCATGCATGAGCAGGTAGACGTGACATTAGAGCATTAAGAAGAGCTAGCTGCGAGGATTTAATCACATATTTTAAAGTCACTGTTAAGAAAGTTTTCTGGTGTAATAATTGGAACAGGTGAAGACTCACTCAGGTAACAGCCTTGTACAATTTGCATTCTTATTATTTTGCAATTTCATAATTTTTCATAATAATAATACATAATTTTTAATAAAATGACACTTGATATATTACATTTGTTGGGTTCACATTTCAGATGTAGTTCACATTAAACATAAAACCATGTAGATGTTGGAGTACGCCTGTTTGAATATAGATAGCCATGATAACATTAATAAATTATTTAATGTGGTATACCTGTGTCAAAATGCTTTTATTTTTTAAACTTTTTATAAATATTTTGGTAGTAGTTTTATAAAGTAGTTTTATCCAAGTCACTTGTTTTAATACCATTTAGACGTTTTCTACCATACCGTTAACATTTAGTATGAACTTATCTAAAACAACATCTCAGTTAAATTAATTGCATTTACTGTAACTTTACTGTCCACATTGTATACATGTCCTAACTGAATTTCTGCACTTATCATAAATTAGGGATGTGCACAGTCGACCCATTTTTAGATGTTTTTATTTGTTTCTCATGGATAAATAGGAGAATTCCAAGTTTTCAAAGATTAAAACAGTGATTGTTAACTTTAAATTTACAGTTGCATTGAAATGTTACAGAATCACAGATAATGATGTTAGCTTTGGAATGGTTCTTCAACTATCTGTGATTGCATGTAAGACCATGTAAATATGGCTTAAAAACTATTTCCAATATATTTGACAAATTATAAAATAGGGTGTTTTTAAAGCATGACTAAATTAATTAGGTCTGCTAATTGTTAGAATTATATTCAGAAATAAAAATATAACTAATCTATTTATATGTGATTATGCTTATTAATAATTTGATTTTTTTTAGGTTGTCTTTTAAACTTTTCACCACTAGATTAGTTGTGTCAGTGTAGATCATCTGGTTGCCACAAGGCCAACAATCAATTACAACTTAAATTAGAAATGTCATTTGGTTAAAACATTTAATTTTTTATATTAATTTTTCATAAAGTATTAAATTTGTGACTTCAAGTTTTGTTGTATTTGTTTTCATGTACATCCATGTGTATTAGTTTTTCCACTTCACAGTCAAGTGTAACAAAGATTAGCTAAAAAGGCTAACAAATAGTGAATTTTCTTTAATTAAGGTTCAGTATGATGATCACCATAATTTACCTTTAGTTCACCACGTAATATCTATGAATTCTTTCAAGAAATTTATAGTAATAGTACAACTTTTTAGGAGATTTAATTTTAGGAATACTAGTATACAAAGTACTATTATTTTTTTTCCATACTACAAATTGGCCTAATTCAGATGCCCATTTTTACATTCTTCCTTAGATTATTTCCATATTGTTCATGATAATTTAGTTGTTTTGTAGATCAACATATTTAATTTTTCCGCTATATTAACCTGGTTTTATGTCGGGATATGAATACATCGTGATCATTACTAGAGTGATGAGCTTGTCATACGTCGACTCATAATTGTATTGGAATTTTATTAAGCGTATTACACGCAGTCTTGTTTTAAAAATTGTTATTATTATTGTTATTATTAATTTTAAGACGTTTAACTCCACTTGCTCCATCTTGCATGTACTTTTAAAGGCATACAATCACAGTCGAGCGTAGTTTACCGGAAATTACGTACATTTTATTTGTCTACATGTAAGACAAGTGTATTGGGCGACAAGCTACATTTTCTGCATGTCCCACTGGTTTTTAATTTCTCATATTTATTTTAATTAATTTTGTTTTTATCTCATGATATAAAAAAAAGAAGAAGAAGAAAATATGAAAAAAAATATGAAAATATTGAAAACGTGGTCAAGATAGGGTAGATCGTCTTATCAAATGTTGGCTTATCACTACAAACCCATGCTAGCAGGTTTACTTAAATTACTACAACAGTAAACCCTGACTTTATTTTCAACCAACTATAATTGATTGATTGAATTAGTGTTTGACATAGCAGCGGGAATATTTCACCCATACGTGACGAAACTGTATTTGCAACTATATTTGTAATTTATACACACATATAAGGTCATGTTTTTTTCCCATTTATTAATTCCACAAGTGTGACCAAATCTCCATGTCTTGTTCGGTGTTGTTTGGAATTTACTCTGTCCATCCAGTTGCCCACGATCAGAAAGTTTTGAGCAGGTCTGGTAACTTTCCCCCCACTCACTATACCATGTATACAGAATGACAACTAGAATTAATAGGATAAATGGAAAGTCTTACCATAACACATAGATCATATTGGTGTGGGGAACAGCATGACTAAACAGACCCCAAATCATACACCTATAGATAAACATTGTTGATCTTGTGTTTTGATATATACTCTCTTCCAATGTACAGAAACCAGGGGAATTACTTTATTTCATTTCTATCCAATATCAATAGTTACAGTAGCCTACTTTTAAACAACCAGTCATTGAATGATGGACTAATGGAGTTGGCTTTTTTAAAGAGGCTCGATATGTAGATCCATACATGTACCTATTTTTTGCAAGAATGCATACTTTCAGCCATCAAATGCCCCACAATAACATTGAAATATATAGGTGGTTTTTCCTAGCACATATTTTTTTGTTATTGTTTAAATTTTTTTTCTTTTTAATGGTATGCCATATCATCCATATGACGCATCATTTAAAAGATCTCTTACCTCAACTTTGTAAACATTTAACAAAATGGTAAAGTGCTCCTCTAATTGATAAAAACAGCGTTTTGGAGAAAGTGTCATCGCTTCATTGGGAATTTTATCACTCCTTTTTGTTTTCTACAAATTAACAATTCCCATTAAGCTAAATAAGAATTATATTTATTTTTAACGTATACGTTACTTAACACACATAACAGACCTCAAAGTTAGAACTTTTTCCGTGGAGCCATTTGGCTCCTAAAATATGTGAAATACTGGTCGCCAAATACAAAATTAGGTTGCCATGGCTCCCTAATTACTAAATTGAGCCCTGTCTTATGTGAGTAGATTGTAGTACTTCAAATACAAATAAATATCCAGAGATCGAGATATAAAACATGAATGTCTCAGTGTTCATATGGTGTGTACATTAGCTGCTTAAACAGTTAAAAGGACTCATACACATAGGTGATTTTACCTATGCCCATGACTATTATTGCTTATATATGTAATATATTATAAGTTGTCAACTCGTCATGATGTCATTTGACCATAGATCACTGTGACATCTTAGTAGCCGCTGTCGACTTGTACGTTAGGAAGACATTCTGCATGAATACTCGCAAGTTTGCTTTCATAAACGTATGTAGATATCTATTACAATTTGATCTCGGGGTAAAATCTGTACGCTCCGGAAATCACACTGGTAACCTGGTTTTTTTAAAATTTGGGGTTTAGAGCTGCTTTCAAGATTCTTTCACTTATAGTTTAGGGCATGAGGAAACCCACAACATCCGTAAACCTGCGAGTATCAGCTGGTACTGACAAGATCAAGGATGATAACTGCATTGCCACTATACAGACAGAGCATCATATCAATATCGCGTTAGAAAGGTAACTTTTGCGAACATTGATGCCTGGCCCCCTTGGGTGGTACTTGAACATGGAACCGTTGGCTCTGAAGTCCAACGCTGGTAACTAATAATGCCACAGTTAGGCCATTGTCATAGAAGCGGGAAATAAGTGAACTATTTGTAAACTTCCCAGGTGGGGTATATGGAAATTTGTAAAAGTCACATAAAGAGACGAAACTTACATTTAAGGTAGGATAAAGAGCTATATTTGTAAGAATCTGAGCTTTCAGGCATGAAAAGCCACACAGACCCATCAAAATAAGTCCTTTTGCCTGTCGGCGTTAAACAAATGGCGGGATTCCCCTTTGTTAATCATATGGTTAGAATACTACGCTGTGATTGGTCATCAGTTAGACAGTTGAGAGGACACAAGCTATGCACTCACCTAGCAGTTTGACCGGAACGTTAGCTGATTTATCAATAACAGATCGCTGTGTGTGGTGCAGGATTATCAGTTATTTAGGTTTATACAATATGAATTGTGATTGTCACTTTAAGCAATGTAGGAGGCAGGTTCGATCCTAGGGTGATAGCAATATATAATAAATAGATAGAATATCAGTTGATAGCAATAATGATGAAATATGTAAATCAGTTGCTGCTAACTCCTCCCACTGTGTCTTAGATTCTTACTGATCTACTGTCGACACACATCTGATTGGTCGTTCACCCTTGACCTATAGCATAGAATATCAAAAGTAAACTTTCTGTGTCGTCAGCTGCCATTGCCTTATTATTTGTATTCCATTTCTGCTTCTCGTCTCAAAAGCCACTCCAGTCTGTTTACACCTTTGTGTTCAAGTATGTTTGTTGGAAACATTGAATTATCACAGTACCTTTACTTATTACCTTTCATAACATAAAAATGTACACATATGCCATTATACTGATGGTTTGGGCTTTAAATGCTAGTTATGAATTATCAGTTATCTGATTATTTTATTATGCATTAAAAAAAATATGGAAGTAGGCGTCAGACCACAATTAATTTCCATCTTTGTTTATCACTATTTAGCACTTACAGAAAAAATCATAGTAAAGATATGGTGCATACAATATTTTTGTAATTTGCTGCCAGATTCTATAGTGCTCTTCTGTACATTGTACATTCAATCTCCAGATGTTGCTAGGGTAAACAAGGTCATGGTCAGTGTCCAAGAATTTGCACTCCAAATGGCTGAATTTAACACATCCGCTGACAGGGCCAGAGCACACTTTTATGCAAACATGGGTCAAATGAAGCTTTCCTACAAATACTATGTAATCTCATCTGCCATTCCACCTGCAAAAATCTGCAAAAACAGTACTTGCAAACAAGCCACGGTCCATCTAATAGAGGACTATCATTTCTGACGTCTCTTCCACAAGTTGGTCAACCAGGAAATGAATAATTGTAGTCTGAGGCCAGTAGATGAGCTGCCATATGAAATTGACATGCCACTCTTCTATCACCTGTCATTTAGTATATAATTACATTTATGAAATTTACAATACCACAATAATTAATGACAATATATTCAACTTTAACTTATGTATAATGTAAAACAAGTTGAAAGTATCATTTGTTTGTGATTGTCCTAAATATAGTACCACCACAATGCTATTCACATGGTCATCAACTATGATTACTAAATACTGTATTATTCATTTTCCGATTTGACATGTTGGATGGGATTCAAATAAGAAATTTCTTTACATGCTGAAGTTGATTTATCTGAATTGTTTATTGATTTTTTTCCCAAGTTAACTTATAAGCATCTTATTCAATTAAACCATAGCATTTATATGTAGTACATTTGTAAATGTATAACAAGATCTGTGAATTGTATTCGTATAATTATAGCCCATACATTACCATAGATAACATAAGAGAAAACATGTATATCTATATGTAATGTATATTACGTATATTTAAATGTGCAATATACATTTATAACTGATTGCTCAATCTCTGCTTCATCTGATCCCTGATATATACTGATGATAATCACTGGTTAGTCTTTGTGCTGAAACAAGAGTTTGACATCATGAAAGCATGCTTTTAGGAAAGTGCTTTAAAACTTTTCCATTGATTTATTCGTACCAACCTGTTCTGCGTCTTGACGAAAGTTTTCAAATCAATTCAGTTGGTTTCTGCAGAAAGTATTTTGTGCAGTATTGATCACTCAGCATTGATTCCCATAACACATCTTTTGCTGTTTATTAATCATAATACCGACCGCGATGAGATTAGCTTATCAGTCTCTATGTCCTGATTGACAGAGAATGTTTACATGAAAGGAAGATTGTGTGTGTATATATTGGCGAGTACACGCAGTCTAATGCAGCGGCCATTGTACACGGACAAGGAATCGGATGCTGTGTCTTGTAAATACATGCTTATCGACCCCGATCACAATACGTCTACAACTCTACATTTCCAATCTCATTGTGTGCTGATATCTTCATAAATGATTTGTAGAATCTGGAAAGTTAATTTTCTCATTGTGGCGATCGATTAATAGGTTTTATGAAAGCCATCTTTGTTTAGCTTTAATGGAGAGTGGAAGTGGCTGGAAGAGACAAAATGTGATAATACTTTTCCCTCATACCCTGTGTACAAGGAAATATGGATAAACCGGCTTTCCTTAAATCCATATTTTGTTTTTGTGACAATGCTTGTATTGATTATCCAGCTTTGAAAGTCTTCTCCAGCCATTAATCAGAGGCGGTTCTGATGGGGGATACAAATTGAGTTACATCTATTGATCTGGGTCGCATTGATCCATCTGTCCCTCGTGAGCCATAATGGTGCTATTATAAAGTAGAAATTCGATGGCATATGGCGACATCTTCAGTATTGATCAATGCCAACCCCCCCCGTAATCGACCTGCACCCCAAATTCAAACCCAAATGGCGTTTTTTTCGTTTTTCGTCGTGCATCGATTGTGCAAGAAAGCCACGTGGGCCCAGAGTTAGGAGAACGAGAAGCCAAAGTGAGATTAATGCCATGCTATGGCTGAATAACTTGCCCTTTGGAAATCACCTCAGAATCGATGGAAATTCATCAACAAAATTGTGCCATGTCCATTTCACGGGGTTCCGCCATTGATTTATTGACCAGCAGGACTATTGGAGCCTCATTGCCAGCATTGACTCATAAGGTACTGCAGACCTGAGCATCCCCCTCCCTCTCCCCACCTCTCCCCGACTCTCCCTCCCTCTCCCGGACTCTCCCAGGGACAAGATAAATTGATGATCACTGCACAGAATCCATAAGCATTAATCTACAGATAACTTGCTGACCTGCCCTATCAAGTGTGCTCTACAACTGGGAACAGTCTTCAACTTCTGCTGGCATATTTTTCTTTGTGTTCATGTTTCCCCGGCTCACAGGTTGCACAGAAAATTGCTTTATTGTGTTCTCCAGGGAATCCTTGAGCAATAATCTGGGTTTTTTTTGTCCCTCTGAAATGAAAACAATGTAACCTTGTAATTTCACGTGGAATATGTAGAAACACAATTTTAAATGGTTGTCAAAATTGTTTGTGCATTTACTGTAACACAAATAGTGTTCAATTCTAAAGTCTACATTTACACTATTTTACAATAACTGGATAACATGCTTCTTTTTCTATTTTTTTTTAATTGCCAATTAACCTTTCTGTATTTTGTAAATGAATCGCCTCAAATAACTTCACACTTGCTCATGGTGTCTGCATACAAGAATATCTTTGTTCACAAATGTTTATTATGTAGTTCCTATCCGAGTATGGTCCTCTACTCGACATGTATACATCTTCAGGCTGGACATCTGTGACTGTGCTTCCTTGTAGGAGAACTTATTTATGCTCAACAAAATAAATTAAGGGCTAGCAGCTATTTTGTGGGAAGGCTTTCTACCAAATTTTAGAACCTGGTTTGAGGAATCTGGTGCCATTCTTCTTCCATTCTTTCATTCCATTATCGTCACGTATGGGTGAAAGATTCTCGCTTTGACGTAAAACAATAATTCACTCACTCTTCCATTGCACCTGCAAGTTCTTAGAGACTACCATGGCCCCCATTGACATTTGTAAATTCTCTGTTGTTAAAATTATGTAAAGCTATGTGTATATGTCCAAAATAGCTACTGTGCTTTTATTAATGTTGTTGAGTATATAAAGCAAAATTAGGACTGGACCGGGCAGCTACAAGTGTATAATACTTGCGATGGAGTTGAGAATGTATGACAGGTGTACTCACTGTTCAATCAGCAATTCTTCGTAATTAGTTTTAATGATTATTTTAATTATTTGTAGGGTTTTAGCGATCTCTGCGCAAGTCGGTCAGAGAGGGCAAGTTTTCCCCGTGTATTTCCATGATATTGCAGTGATGTGTTTATGGTTGTTGGAGAAACAACAATGTGTTAATAGGCTCGCTAAGACCCAGGAGCGATGGCTGGGACAGATAAACCCAGAATGATTACTGTACACTAGGTATGCCAACATTGCATCCCAATATCTCCTGCTTGTCAACTGTTGAGAATGCAGAGATGATATCGGGTCAGCCCCCATAAGCTGATTGGAACTCAAACCTTTGTGGCCTTAGCTATGTTTGTGCACTTTCCTGCCATCCCATTCCATTTTCCGATTTGGTTACAGAAAATCATTCTCAAATTAAAACTTGGAATAACTTTAATATCTGTATCGAAATAAAACTATTCATTTAATAGACAGGTTTTGCAACACCACGGTTACTATTATGGATACGGTTACGTCATCAGTTTGTGTGCAGTATGTGACGTCAGAGACTCGCATGACGTGCAGTTTCTCGTTTCTGGCGTCTATCTAGCCTGCTGCACATAAGGCAATTGCTGTTAATTACTTATTTTAGGTATTTCTACTCGGTTTTCCACGTACATTTGTTATTATATTGTAGTATGTAGTTAATACTCACAGCTTTAGTTGGATGCTCGTGTACCGTACATAGAGCTACGGCAGACTACGCCATCTTGGGATTGCTCGTGTTTTTGTTTACCATCATCTCGCTTCATGTTGCTTCGTGTCGTTTGTTTTAGTACCATCAACTTGCATTAGTCATTATGCATTAGTACTGTGACAACATTTTATTTTATTTTCATCTAGATCTAGGTAACCATCCAAGTGTACAAATGTATTGCATACACTAGCCGTGTATTGGTCATTTGTTTATTTTTTCCTTATGCAGCCAGTATTATTTTTGTGATAGATACATTGAAACAAGAAACAAAATAATATTTCCTATTTTTGTCTCCTATCAGTAATACTACTATATGTCAGAATTTGTGAAACAAATTTCATCAACAACCATTACCAAAAACCATTACCATTAAACTAAAGATACCAATAAGTTCAAGGTAATGGTAACAGTACGTTTGCGAGACCTCTCTATTGTGAAAAGTCAAATTCCTCTTTGAGAAAAATACAGCCACACCCCAATCATCACCGCCTTCCCCATCCCTTGTGTCCATGATGCTAACATTACGATGTCCAAGATAAGTCAATACGTTTCCATTCAACTAATTTTTTTTAGACAAAATTAGAATAGTATTTGCGTGAAATTAACAGTGTTTTCCGCAGTGATGGCGAGTTATGTCAGGAAGTGGTACATTTTACAAACTTCCCCTATATCTATTGTTGGCATTTGCCAGATAGTTGATACAGTCTTAGTACTGCTCAGTAGCAGTTCTGTGAGTCATGTGATTGCCCCAATACACAGCAGCTATACATTCATTGAGGGAAGTGATTCCATGTCAGGTATTATGTGAAAGGGGGCCACACTTGAGGTATGTCTGCTGTGGAGTAGCAGAACTTTGTTAGGAGAAGTCTGCCAGCCTCTGTGGTTGCTGTCAATTGGATAAGAAGTTTGTCACAATGCAAGGCTGCGTACATATCTGTACATGCACTTGCATTGTGTAGGTAAAGCATGCAGTCTTATGGATGGTATGATGTGGCAACTGGAAGGGGGGGAAGTTCTGCTGAAATGCATAGGGGAAAAAATGATTTGATAAACATGAGAACAGCTGTAAATGATTGGTTGCATGTAAACTTCATTGCTGGGGAATGTTCTCATAGACTGCCTCCAATAGCTCTGTGGCGCCAGAGAATTGATCCTTGACATTTTCTGATTTTTGGATATATATCAATGGTGGCTGGTGTTTGTAGCAGCCTGGCTCGCTGAGGGTTGTCGGGAAGTGCAGCCCACAGATTGATAATATCCAGCTAGTTGAAATGATTATTTAATGAGCTCTGTGTTACAGATAGAGTCTCTTGATGCCCTGGTGCCACTCAGATGATGGGGGAGGGGCGGTCAGGAGTCACAACAGCTTTACTGATGGAATTAGGAGGTGGGGTGGGGGATGCTGGCTGGAGGGGGGGTAGGGATGAATTGATTAGCCAGGACAATGAACCTATAGGGAAGACCAAACTATTGGGGCCACTTCTTAGCTGTGTTAGCATTAGCTTTAGAATGCTGTGTTGTCTTTGTCTGATGTGGAGAAGATCTGGCTTCTAACAGTTCCGTAACATGGAGGAAGCCATGTCTGGATGGATCTGGATGGATCTGGATAAGATGACATTTCTAAGCTTATTAAATGTTTATCGAACATGTTGAATGGAGTAATTGTTTGCCCCTATAGGAGTAAAGTTCAACACATCAAAGATTCGCTAGTTGCAACAGATTGGAACTATTACAGTATTAGCAGACAATCATTCCAGTTCACAGCTGTGATTATTACTGTTAGCCATAGTTGATAGTGTTCGAAATTAAGAAAGCAATAAGATGGGCAATTGATAGAGGGCTAGGCCTTGGATTCTACAAAGTTGAAAATGGTTGCAATGTTTGTAAATTGGTACGAAGCACCTTGGTCATAATCTTCCACCTTTGTGTGATGAACAACTGAAAGGATTGCCTTGTGTGAGATGACATTACTAATTACCACAATTCTAGTCATCAGATTGGCTCACTTCATTCAAAATTGCCAAATCGTGTTATTTAACATTATTTACTAAAACGCTATTTATTAATGCAAATGGGGCAGGTGGTAGCCCAGTGGTAGAACGTTGGACTTCGGAGCCAAAGGTTTCAGGTTCAAATCCCACCCCGGGGACCCCAGCATCAATATTCGCAGAAGTTACCTTTCTGACGCAATATTAATAGGATGCGATGTCTGTAGAGTGGCAATACAGTTATCATCAGTCTTGTCAGTACCAGCCGATGCTCACAGATTTACTGCAACATTCAGCACTACGGATGTAGGGGGTTTCCTCCTGCCCTAAACTGACAAGCCATGATATAAGTGAAAGAATCTTGAAAGCGGCTCTAAAACCCAATTAAAAAAATAAAAAATAAAATAAAATTAATCCAAATGGCCAACGGGAACATGTCTAGGTACGCAATAATCAGATATAAATTGTGAGCTATAATGTTGAAGTTTACCATCAGCTGATATTAGTTAAATTCCAGTTTGATTCCTAGTAGCATTTTACCGAGCAAAATGTCAACTGTCCAAATGCTATTGATTTTCCAATGTTGTAAGATTGGCTGAGTGCATGTTGTTGACATTTGGAACTGATGATAGTCCAGACCATGAGTACAATGAGGTGGCATATTGGGCCGTGGCCCATCTCAACCCAAACGTGTCAAACTATCTTTGACTAACAGGTCTGGATGTCGTCCAAGGATCTGAAATCATACAAAAAGAAAAAAGAAAGTCGACCTGATAGTCTTCAAACTTTATTCAAAGTACAATGATCTATTTACAAGTACTTTTTGTTTGTTTGTTGTATTGATCATGCATATTTTACACATTCATACATTTTAAAAGGCGAGGATAGACCTCGGTGTGTTGGTTGTGACGAGGACATCA
>JAUTBT010084111.1:0-12565 GCA_032361225.1 Lepetodrilus schrolli | reverse complement strand
TAAAGCATTTATTTACTCAGGTCCCTGGTCATCAAATCTTATCATTTTTAAAGGCAATTGGTCTATATGGAAGGTTTAAAATTATTTATCAACTACATGTGCATAGTTTTAACTACCTTTTTTTCCATGTTTTTCATGCTTCTTCATTTTGTAAACGCATATAGTAAAATAATTAAATGTTTAATTGTCGCAAATGGGTGAAAGATTCCCGCAGCGACGTTAAACTCCATAATCACTCACTCACTCAAATGGATGATAGATTTAGTACAAATATAAACAGGAAATGGTCGCTCCTTCAGAAGTGCATTAATAATTTTCTGCACATTGAGTAGAGAGTACATTTTCTGATTTCACTAACAATTCCGATTGTCAGCTTCACTAATTACTGGTTTACATATCATTGAAAAGGATAATATTTATTATTCTTGATGTGAGTGAACCATTTTACTGCTGAAAGCGTGGAAGAGATTTCTTGATGTACAAAAGCCATAATACATATGCTAAGTGAATATGTACTTTGCATTATGACAATTCTAATTCAGTCCAAAACAACCACTTGCCATAATTACGTTAATAATTCGAAGTCTCTAATAGTCCCAACACCTAAATTAATCGCTGAAAATAAACATTTCCCGACACTAAAAATACGAACATGACCTATTTAAAAAAAAATGTAATATTTTAATTATTCAAACAAAAGCTCTTTTTTTTCTCCAAAACAATTATTTATTTATTTATTAAAATTGTTCATTTATTTACCCTTCCATTTACAACCATATGTTGTACTTTAATTTGGTTGTCCCTAACTATATGAGCACAGATCATTTAAAATTTTCGTATTTTACTAATAATTTCGAATAGCTACAAATTTAATTATTTTCTCCTGTTCTGATTATTAGGGTATTTACGGTACATCTGTAATTGTATGCTTTTAGCCATGTTCTTTCTTATAGATGTAATTTTCTATTCATGTGAATATTATCAGAATACCGCTAATACTATTGCCTAATTTTGAGGTACAAAAGTTCCAAGTTAGTGTACTTTGCATTTAATGAGCTCAAATTTAGTTCGAAACGATTATGGATATCTGTGACTGTGTATGCCTTTAAGCATCATATGCTAGGTATTCTTCATCCATTGTTAAAGCTAATCGTTTGTTATTTCAAATTTCAACAGGTTCAAATCATCAAAGTGATGCCACTGTTTATTGTTTTTCAGAGTTCATGCCAAGAGTACAGGAAACTCACAGAATGAGTAATTCTGCTGTTTCTCTTCCAAGTCCTCTGGCTGGTGTAACTGCCGTAACATCTGAACTCTCTGTTGTGTCAGATCAGCATGTTGCCAATGTTTCCACTGCCCTTCCAACATGTCCAAGCCAAGTCCAGTTTATCAGTGCACCAGCATCATCGGTCGCAGCAACACCCTCATTTATCATTCCACCGATACAGACATCAATGGCATCAAACTCAGGCATTCCGTTCCAGATTGTCCGGCGGAAAATTATTGTTCACGGAACCGGTGGACCAGCATGCATCAACCATCAACAAACAGTGCCTATTGTACAGAACAGTATCACAGATGTATCAGTGCCTAATGTCTTGCAGATTATTCAAGACCAGTCAGCAGGTAAGGTTCAGATTCTTCAAAATACGACATCAACTAATGTCCAAATCCTGCAGAATCAGCCATCAGCTAATGTCCAAATCCTACAGAATCAGCCAGCAGCTAATGTCCAATTCCTCCAGAACCAGCCAGCAGCTAATGTCAAATTCCTGCAGAATCAGCCAGCAAATAATGTCCAAATCCTGCAGAATCAGCCAGCAGCTAATGTCCAATTCCTCCAGAATCAGCCAGTAACTAATGTCCAAATCCTACAGAATCAGACGAATATTAAAATTGTGCAAAACCCTTCCCAAACGAACGTACAATTTGTGCAAAATCAATCCCAGTTTGTTAATCAACTGCAGAACAATTTTCAAATCATTTCCAGTCAGCCACAAGTTATTCAGAACCAAAATTTTGGCAACATGCAGGTCATATTGGGTCCATCTCCAATGGTTCAGAATCAAGGTTTGATATTGACGCAGGTGCAGACTCCAGATGGTCCCAAAGTTGTGCAAAGCCAGACTGGAACACTTGGATTTTCTGCTCAGACTGGTGTTAAGGTGTTCACCCCTTTAGGAGGAGGACCATCTCTGCCAGTGTACAGGTACCCGAGTGATGCCAAGATTGCACCCCAAAACACTCCTGTTATTATACCTCCAAAATGCACTCCTGCAATTGTACCTCCAACTCCCCAGAGCAACATCAGGAAAGTTGTTGATAACAAGATAGCGGCACAAGTACCGGAACAGAAGACAAATCCAAAAGGCCTTTTGAAGGAATTATTGCTACCAAGATTTGATAAATTAGGCCCTGTAGTTCAGAAAAGGGTAAAGGAACGTGTAAAAGGTGGTAAAAAAATTAAAGGAAAAAGAAAAATTGACGAGGACGAAATATTTGATGAATCTGGAAGTTATAAGCCACCTGTTTTCTTTAATATTGATAAACCTAATACAGAGGACGAGATGGAAATCTCATTTGGCGGTACTTCTGTCGTTCCTAAGTTTGCAATCGAGTTTTGTCCGGGTGGCATGGAGAATTATGTGTCGGCAGTTGCTCATGCCGTAGATAGTTATAAATCAAAGGCAGAACTGGCTAAACTTGAACAGGAGGCCAAAATTAAGAAGAAAAAGCTGAAACAAGAAAATCGGAACCATGCTTTGAAAATGATGAAGATGGCCAAAGAAGCTGCTTCATCTACCAAAATATCCCGAAGGAAGCAAACGCTGGCTGTAAGAAATGATCATTTTGATGATGAGATGGAATTTCAATCCGGGTCCACAACAAAGAAAAAGTGTAAATTAATATCATCTTCTATAGCACATGCTAAGAAAAGTAAGAAGACGGCCTATAAAAGTAAGAAGACGGCCTATAAAAGTAAGAAGACAGCCTATAAAAGTAAGAAGACAGCCTATAAAAGGATGAATTCCAAGGTTTACAATGGCAGTGAATCCAAAATGCCATCTGGACAGGAAGAAGCAGTAACAGAAGGGGATTTAGGGGAAGTTGCTATTAATCCGAATCCTGGAAATTCAAATAGTGCCGAAACCATGGCAGCTGTAGAGATTGTTACAGATAAAAGTGTCATGTCTACAGCAGATTCATCAGCAGAGGTACCAACAGAAGTTGGTGTCTTTATTCCACCATCCATCTCAAAGGAAATTCCCTTAAACCCAGATGATCAAGCTGATTTACCATCCCAGGCAAATGCTGTTGACCCTGCAGTAATTCATATTGCCCACACTGGTAGTGACCGAATTCGGATTGCAGTGTCTGATCCGGATTCTATTAAAGAATCTCAGTTGCCTTTTCCAGTGCACAAGATAAAAATAGAACCCAGAGAATCTCCAAGATTGTCCAACTCTGCTTCGTCTTCGTCTACATCTTCTAGTACCTCAAAGAAATCCACAAATCCTGCTTTGCAATCACTTGAAGAGGGTAAAATCATAGCACCAGACGCAGACATGGACACAGACATGGACACATGCTCTTCTGTTCCTACAGCATCACCTCTGTTTGTCAAATCTGTCAAGACGGAGCCAGTGGAAGCCAACATAAAACATGAACTTGATCCAAGAAAGATGACCAGTGAAGAACTAAGTGCAGATCCTTTTCAACTAGGAAAAATGCCATCCAAAACGAAGGCAAAGAAGAAGAGTGCAAGTGTTATGGATATACCAAGACCTGTTGGGGTACACAACACTGAGACACCTACTTCAGTGAAAAGAACATCTGAATGCATATTGCCTGTGATTAAAGTACCTCCACCGGCATTGAGAAGAAAGACAGCTCGATTAATTGTAGCACCA
This sequence comes from Lepetodrilus schrolli, assembly GCA_032361225.1. Taxonomy (NCBI): domain Eukaryota; kingdom Metazoa; phylum Mollusca; class Gastropoda; order Lepetellida; family Lepetodrilidae; genus Lepetodrilus; species Lepetodrilus schrolli. Next base: position 8,654 of record JAUTBT010084111.1, on the reverse strand, counting down.
GCCAGATATGGACAACAGGGGGAAAAAGGAGTTCAAGTGAAGCCGGGCCAGATGTTTGAACAATCAAAACTATCTCCAGTAAATAAGATTGTGCATGATGGACGTAACCAAGCCACTGCTGTGCAGGGTAAGAAATCTCCAAAAGCAAGGTTTCTACCTCGTCCAAAAGCTTCTTCTGTCACGGTTCAACCCAGTAAACATGCTCCGGTTTTGGGTCCTTTCAACTTCATCTCAAAACCGTCAGAGATTTGTGTTACACCTCAAGTGCCCACGTCAGTAAATTGCGACACTATTCAAAAAAAGCCGGTGTTTATTGTTTCCGAGTCTGTGTACAAAGCTCTTTACAATGCTCACACTACAGGAAAGAGTCTACATCTCAATTCTAGTCCATTAGTTCCTCCCATGCCAAAGAACGGACAGACTGCTAATGTGACACCCCAATTGGAAACTGACCAAATTCTCCAGCACATCCAACAAATTTCAAACCAGCCTAATGTTCAACCTCACAGCCTATTTGAAGCAGGACAATCTGGTGGTAAACAGGTTATCCAAGTTGCATCTGAACAGTGCACTGGACTGACAGCTACACCTGTTGGAGTGCAGAGTCGACCAACCATGATGAGCAGACAGACTCTTCTTCATCAAGCTGTTACCTCATCACAGAGTGAAAATTCCAAGCACCAGACATCTATTGTGCAACAGTTGAACATGTCCACCCAAAAATCTTCTCTGCGCAAGTCGAATCAAAATTCAAAGGATCAAGATGTAATGATGCAAATTCTAGACAAAGGGATGCAAAGTAATCCTGTTCATTCTACTGCAATCCTACAAGATCTGAACTCTTTTCCAGAGAAATATGTGAATGAGATTTCACAAAATCAAGGCAAAATTGCTTCTGAACTGAACATTGATTCAGTGTTTTCACTGAACAAAGCATCGTGTAGTCTGATGAACAAGGTGCCTAGTTATTTAGAGATGTGTTTAAATTCAAAGTTGGAACATTCGCTCAGGTTCTGTTTGGTTGTTTTGGATAGAAGGATGTCTGCTGGTTTTCGAGGTAAACGTGGAACAAAAAAGACGAGACTTCATGTGCCCAGGGTATGTGCAGAATCTTGTCGCACTGGTAGTTTGAACTTGATGTGTAACAGCAACATGTTTCATGGTGTTAGACTCAGACAATTTAAGAAGTAGGACCGGTTTCTAAATGTCCCAAGATCCAGGAAATGTAATAGTTCCTTGTACAGATATCATGATAGCTAGTCTGGGAAGATCAAGTCAGATATCCGAACCCCAGTTCACAAGTATTGTGCCAAACAAATGCTCTTTACAACCTGTGAACTGGGAAATAGGATATTCAGGACGTCTAATAAATGCAGTATTATCAGTTACCAATACTAGGTATTACAAGTTGGTCTTTCTTGAAACCAGGCCTGCATTCAGTAAGCAAGAACATTCTGTGTTGATCTATAAGGGGGTTGTTTTCTCCTGTTATCAAATGTCCAGAAAATGTTGGTATATAGATGATATATACTCAACGATATAAATTAATAGCCGGCAGATTTTTTTGGAAGTTTTCTATTACATACTGGAACTCTGCTTGAGGAATCTGGTGCCATTATTTTTCCAATGTGTCTGCAGGTGCTTGAAGAGTACCTGGATCTTGTAGATGTTGGGAAATTCTTTGTTGTAAAACTAAGACTAAATTTATGTCCAAAAATGTTACTAGCCCTTAATTAATTTTGTTGAGTATATAATGAGATTCGATTTATCAGTTATACATTTATTTATTATTTTTTAAAGTCTATTCCATTGAATGAAGATTGCTCCTGAAGTCATTAATATTATGTAATATATTTGAATTAGAAATATTTTGAACAGTAGACTTTGATATTCTTTCTCTCATCTCTATATCTCTTGATCTCTCAAATTTGAACACAAAATAAATCAAATGTGTCTTTCAACCATGATCTTGTGATGCAGTTCTCAAAAGATCCACCAATGTCCGTGGGTGCCTTTGTAATGAAACTTGTTCAGTGAGAAACATTAATATGTGAAAGACATTTTGCATAAAGCTACTTGCTGAATGCAGGGTATGGTATATTGTGCTACAAAAGCTATTTGTGATAACTACAGAATGCGTCATTTGTATAGATGTTTACTTATGCCTCTGCACTGTTTGTTACTATATATGTGTATAATTGTACCTAAATAAGGGTGGATTGAAGTAGGGCAAGTATGTATCCATGATTATATGTATGGTAATTTAATTATTACATTTTGTTCCTAAAGCTTTTGTTGCATTGACTGGAAAACTGACAAGAAATTATATGTCATACCAGCCAGTATCCTGAAAACTAGCTGGCCCATCAAGGAAAACTAACCTCGGAAAAAGTAAAACATTCATAAGACTACAGGCATGACAATTTTCAGAGATTCTGTTGCCATGCCTATGACTACACTCTACATATAATAATCATCAATCAGGGACATATAAAGGAATTGGAAAGTGTGGGTGCAGAATCTTTTGTGGAAAGTTGAAAATGACAACTCTTATATAATTTTTATATAATAATTTTTTTAATGTCGGGTCTAAAAATGGGGATTTGTGCACTATCCGCCTCTTAGTCGCTGCAAATTTAAGTTCTGCATCATTTACCGGAGACACGATAGATCAGCTTCAATACTTTAACATGAGACATGTGGATGATGTATGTTTTATGAAGCAGATATATCGTGAATTATGCATAATTTACATGTTCACTCACTCTGTAGAATGTTGTAGAGTATTTGTATGAATGTTTTACTGTTTCTGATGTCAATTTTGTATGGACTAGTGCTCGGAAAAGGTAATTTTAACTGCTGCAAATTATTTTATTTAAACGAGATGTAGTTGCATGTTCATTCTTTAATTTTCTGATTTGTTGCCATTTTATCTGATATGGATTTTAACTTTTGAGTGATTATCAAGTCTTATGGTATGGATGGAGTAAATTAAGTTGTTGTATGGGCAGTTGTCAAATATGTATGGACATCTATGCATGCCCTTGTTGAACTCGAGAATAAATTTTATTAAACCATATCCATGTGTACTGTTCTTTCCCAGTGCAGTTAGAAGCAAGAATATTTCATTCCAATTAAAACTTGACTACGGCCATAGTTATTTGATTACCTGGTTTACAGAATTTTCTGCTTTGGCGGTCAAAAATATAAATAATTATTATTTGATATTTTTCATTTTAAGTAACACCACCAGTCAATTGGAATAGTTCAGGAAGCAACAAATCAGTCAATAAAGACAAAAATATTTACTATTTATTCAGTATATTTCATATATATTTACAACAAACATTCTTTCTCAATTCCAGTTATTTCCCTTTGCAAACAGATTGTAGCTTTAAAATTCCATTGCCAGGGGAAATAATAAGTTTACTAGTAATACCCATTTCAAATGAATTGCTTTGTTCACCAATAGTATTTCATTTTCTATTATTAATCTTGAATTGATAGATGAACCGAGACTCATTATCTTAATTTCTGTCCAGTGGTGTTTAAACAAGCAGAATTTCACAGACCGTCTATTAGGAGCAACATGGTCAGTCGCAGTACATGGTACTAATTGCAACATTCAAACAATCATTCACACATCAAACTATCATAAATGATTTTTCAAGCATTATAATACTGTCAATCTTTCAAAAAGGGCAGTTGAAGCAAGTTTGGTAATTTTCTTACCAGTATATTATGTTGACATTTGCATTATGTATTTCTGATTTCAAAGAAATCTATTTTAAAATCTTAACAAGCCCAGTATAATAATTTGAAATTGTAAGGATGAAAATTATCACAATATGACATTCTGGCTTGCAATATTCTTTAAATTCATAAATATTATTCCATACTGTTATTAACTAAACTGCATATATTGTATGTATGCATAATTGACTGAGGTAATTTGTCATCATTTGGCTGGTGGTGCTTCAATGGCTGGAGTTGTCCCCCCTTCCTTCAAGGACTGTCTATACCTGGAAACAAAATGACTTTAAAGATAACAAGAAAAACATTGGACAATAATGTAAATTATAAGAAAATCTATACTTGATAACTTGCTCTTCATGCTACAGTAGTGACCTTTAGGTTTCCCATGTTCCACTTCAAAGATGAGAATTCCTGTGTAATACTTTGCATAATTTTGTTTATCATGTGATATTATCCATGTGAACGTTCTACCTTGCACATCAAAGTGTGCAAGTCTGTCAAATAGATGGATTTTCATGCTGGTTTTATTTTCTTGCATGGCTAATTAGTAATTGTATTGTAAAATAACATTATAGTCGCATTTGGGTGAAATATTCCTGCTGCAGCATAAAGCACTAATTCAGACATTGTCAAATATGTGATCAACAAAATAATGCATCAAAATCCAGACGCGAGCACGCGAATGAAGCTGGTATATTATCCTTGTCGATGAATCACAATACGCTTACTTTCCCTCTCAACTCCCTAGGAGTATACTGCAACCCAAGCTGACAGATGTTACCTGCTTTTCAGATTTACATAATGATTCAACAATTGTGTTGACTATACCATAAGTATATATCCAAAACCAAAAATTATGAATTTAATATTGCCACATCATCATAATGTTTTCAATCAATATTAAATAAGATTAATTAACTACAGTCGTATGCTTTAAATGAAATTGTGGATGATGCTTACCGTACATTTAATTGTTATGATTACTGGGTAATCACATTGCCTGATTTTAACATATATTTTAGCATATATTTTAGCATATATATATATATATATATATATATATATATTACAGTCGATGTCTAAAATCAGGCAATGTGTAAAATTCAGAAATGTTCAGTGACTTTTAAACAAGTATACGCCTATAGTATACGTACTTAACAATTCTGCTGACTTGAAATATTCCTGTTAATCCAACAAATATATTGACGAAGAAAAGGTTGTAGTTCTTTGGGATGATCACCATGGAATATCGAGCCCAAATTGTGCCTGAAAAATACAACAAAATAATCACAGTACGGTCAGACTTGCCATAGAGTGGTTATGAATACAAGCACAGCAGATATGTGAGAGGGGGGGGGGGAGGAAAGAGATTACTGCGTACTGGAAATAAATGGATATTATTAACCGCGTGTCTTTAGATATTGTGTATATCCTGCACTTAGGGATAATCTTTGTATTAGACGACCTTCAGCGAGAATACAAATATATTATCCCTAAATCATGCAAATGCAGGATATAAACGATATCTAGACACAAAGTTAATAATCTGTTTATCATCTATTGTCAAGCTTAAATACTTCTCTACAAGTAGAACATGTCAAAGTGTGAATTGCATTCTTATTACTGGTTATTTCAAGGTAATTTGGTAAGATTTTAATAATACTGTACTAACTTATTTTATATGCATGCACATAATGTCTATATTCAACTTTCTATTAGATGATAAAAGGATTTAATATACCACACAACTCTCCAATTAACATGAAATTCCTCGAAAGCCTGTGTAAACAATTATTTCATAAAACATTCTGTAAAGATGGTAAATTAAAATTGCTATATCATGTCGTGGAAAGTATTGTCATCCATAATTTCTGCTGTCATAAATGGATAACTCTCACAATCCCCACAATATTATTTTCATCTATCACCTGTGGCTGCTAAGGCTGTAGACTGAAAAGCACTCAGTTTCTCAGGGGGACGGGATATATCACCAATTCCAGCAATAACGAGAGCCTGGAAAGAAAAAACATTGTTACTAACCATGTTAACTAGCTAAAACAGCTGTGAAAATGTATTTTGCATATATTCAAAATTTAAAATCATGTTTTAGTAACTGAATAAATTGTATGTATACACACCCATTTCCATGTTGGGGCCCAGAAAAATATTGTTTTTGGTCCTGAAAAAGAAATGCAGATATAATATTTATGATTATTACAATAAGATGATATTCATAAGATTTAAACGATTGATTGATTTGTGTTTACTGTTTGACACTGCAACACAACAAACAGTCGATGTACAGTATCATTTTACATAGTACCTAATATGAATGCATCTACATGTATATTAATGAAAACAGCAGTACATTTGCAACATTACCAGCGGATGTTGATTACAGAAACAATTCATCATTGTACTAGGATATTACCTTGTACTAAAATTCATTCACACGATAATATTAATATCGCTGTTTAGTAAACAGATAAACGTGATTGTGACCTTGGACTTGGTTTGGAAAGGGGGATGTCGTTTTGTAACTGCTTAAAACGTGTGACGTGCATACTCACCAGCTGGGCTATTCCACAGAGGCACTAAACTTTTGGGAACAAGCTTGTCGGCAACAGTAATTATGCTACGGTAAATTGCTGACATTCTGGCTATTTGTTGGACCCCAAAATCTATGTTTGTAAATATCTTCCCTACATAGGCAAGGGGAGATAATTCTGATTACAGTACGTCTGCACACATCGAGTTATATCCCGGTTCTTAGCTCGCTCTGTGCATTCGGCCCTCCTCGGGCTACTTCCGAAGCGTCGGACATGAATGAGGCCCCGTAATTCGGACAGGTCAACCGTCCGGAAGATCCGCCGAAGGATTGCCATCAATGCACGGGACTATAGTTATATAATTGTTAGTGACAAGCGAAAAGCGAAAACATTGAAATACATATACATATTTGTAATGTATTCAACATATTCGTGAACTATTAGCATAGTTTTGATTGAAAAAGAACATCTACCACAATGTGGTAGTCCTGAATTCGATCACCATAAGACTCATTTCAAGAGCATGTGACATGTTAAACTTATAAAACTTATAAATATATGCATAGACCTTAGGATATTAAATTTGTTACCTCCTCTCTAAAATTACTATTTTTTTCACTCAAGTCTTTCACGCAATTATTTTTTTTTTAAAGCTTATATTATAGCTATCATTAACTGTTTTGAGTAATATTATTTTATGTAGAGGGGTGACGGTGGAAAGACAGAACAGCGGTGTAAGACGGTCGAGTTTATGCCAAGTGCATCAGCACGTGCAAATCGAGCCTTTTTGTCTGTTGTCTTTTCCACGTCGCCCCTCTGTTTAAAATAATAGTTTCTCAAACCATTTGATAGCTATTTAACAAATGCCATGTAAACATACTGGAGGTAATAAGTTGGTTATAATTGACTTATCACGTAGTACAAACTATCAAATTGTACTTTTTGTTTGTTTGTTGTTCATTCCGGAAAGTATTAAGACATAATCTACCAAATATGGGCATTGTATGTGACATCATGAAGATATTCCACGATGGAAACCTAGCATTCATGTCAGAGAGATTATGTACCAAATGGAAGTGACTCGATGATGTTCAGAGTCATATCAAGACATATTGGAACTCAAACTGCTGTTCAATAACCGGTTGTCTCCCTTGACTATGTTGAGTCGCGCTTCCAAATGGAAATCACGGTATATTTGACACGTTTTCATAAGTATCTTGAAATTGAAGTTACTAAATCCCCATTACAAGTAGATTCGAGTAGAATGGGATATAACATAATTTCGCCTAACACCAACCTGTATAGCCTCTCACACACGGATGACATAAAGGGACAGAACTCTGTCCAGGCCTACTGGCATAGATTGAATAAATCTTGATATAAATAATGTTAAACTGACATCAGTAGTGCTATTTTGCCACCGCTCAGAGCTATATGTAAGTTATATTGGTGTTACACAATGTTGAATGTTCGTCTTATTTCCTAAAACAAGCATATATTTGGTTAGTATAGCAAAATAACTTCCTACGTGCATTGTAACAATCCCAGCTTATAACAATATTTCCCAGTGATTACTATACCTAAATTCATGCCATAACATATCAAAGTACCTGTAACAAAGCATGACATCCCATTAAATCGGGCTACTTCTAGTGCCAGTTTTATTCCCCGCTTCCAGTGTCCAACCAAGCCAGCATTATCGAGATAATAGTAATCGTCTCTACGGATGGACGCAATTCTCTTCATAGAAGTCTGGATTATATTGCTCGGGACTAGAGTCAATTAAATCCAGGCTGGTTTCCACTGCTCTACCTGCGCATCCTTTCATTTCCTGCAGTCCAGCTGTCGCATTCGCTACGAGACCAGAACACCCGTAAATAAGCTCATTCATGTGAACACAATTTAGAGAACTGCTGATACTTTGGCAACAGTTAATCATAAATTCAGAACGGTTTAGCAGTCATGAATGGGGATTTTATCACATCTATCACATCAGTCTAGCCTTACATATGCATGTATATAAGCAATGGATTTAATGGGAGACAATGTCAAACTACAGGTATGTATAGACAGATCTAGACAACATGAATGGTATTTGATCACATCCATGTTCACCTCTAGCCTTACGTATGTATGTATATAAGTAATGTATTCATTGGGAGAACGTTCCATCTAGACATGTATATAAGTAATGTATTCATTGGGAGAACATTCCAACTAGACATGTATATAAGCAATGTATTAATTGGGAGAACATTCCAACTAGACATGTATGTATATAAGCAATGTATTAATTGGGAGAACATTCCAACTAGACATGTATGTATATAAGCAATGTATTAATTGGGA